>JABSTB010000399.1:0-20375 GCA_013756995.1 Neonectria neomacrospora
TCATTCTTACGGCCATTTTATTTCAGTATGGATTTCTTTTTGGGAAGTCAGAATACAGTCAGGTTGGTGCCTGCCCATGTAGAACGGAAGGAACTGACGGGGTTTGGTTGGAGCCGCGGGGCTGGAAAAGGAAGGAAAGGAAACATGAAGGCACGGAAGGGGGAAGGGAGGGGATATCTTGGGGTAACACTGTGACGGGGGGGCCAGGCCCAATGACGAGCTGATGAAAAAAGAAAGCATCCAACTTCTTTCCTAACTGATTTACGATTACTCTTCTTACACACAAGCAATTGAGCTCTTTTATCTTTCCTCTTAATCTTCATCTCCAACCCAACCCCTCCTCTCTCCGTGCTTTTCCTCATGTCTTCAACGAGCGCCACCGACGGTTCCATCCTTTCGCACGCGCCCTTTCTACCGATGGGATGGTAAAGTTCAAGGCCGGCCGTGCATGCGACTATCACCACCAAGTCCAACACCACCACTACACTCGCGCGTCCCAACCATCAGGATCAGGGCCATTTCAGCTGAACTAGGCCCCGACTGGTCCAACCTACCGGTACCATTCCCTAGAAGCTAGCGGCATCCGAACCTCACCCCGAACCCCAACCTAGTTGGTACATCCGTCGATGACTATCGTCGATGACTATCGCCAATTTCAGTCGGCACAATGGAATAATAAACTATCTCTGGGTTCCCTCAAGCTTCAGGACCCTACGCGCCTACCTTGCACGTCTCGCACCAATTAGTCAAACCTACCACCTGGACTAGGGCGGCGCCAATCTGACGAACCGCCAAATGCACCAACCCCCACAGGACAAGACACTACTGTACTGTGTCGTTCTCAGCACACAGTATCTTACAGCATGCGACAGGTACTGTACGTGCTGGAACCCGGGCATCTAACTAGCTGAGCTAGCTGATCTCACATTCATTCCTGATTAGCTCCAGCCTTCTCACGATGGGGAGCTTCAGCTGTCCTGGCCCCCCGCCACCATGATTCTGCAGGGGAAGAGCCCAACCTGATCCCGACCCCGCGCAACCAAGGGTCCAAGTCTCCAAGCCAAGCCTCCAAGGGTATGGGTCTCGATCCGCCCACCGCAAGTCATCCAGCCCATGCTTCTGCGTGAGCTCCGACCGGCCCATTCTAAAGCCCTCCTCCGCCTCCTTGGCCTTCTCCTTTTCTCGTTCGCCAGACGCCTCTAGCTTAAAATCCCATCACCATACTCCGGCTCTGTTGCTCGGTTGCTCTCTCTGTCGACGAACACCCCCTAGTCGCTCCCCTCAACACCAACCATTGACCACAACCGCAACCATGGCCAGTCTCACCATCCGCAACCTGACCATCAACCCCATAGAGCTCGTCTCGGTCGAGCGCTTCGAGAGTGAGCGTGTCCGGACTGCCGATGTCGTCTCCAGCGTAACCGGTAAGCTCTCTGGCTTGATCAATGCCACCGACTTCACCGCCCATGAGACCCGAGCCCAGGGCAAGGCCCTCCACAAGGAAAAGGCCAAGGTCCACATCGAACCCTTCAAGACCAAGGAGACCGAGATTCGCGCCGCCGATAAGAACAAGGAGATCCTTCGCCTCACCTTCAAGGCTGCCGATCACAGCTATGAGGTCGACGTCCCCAGCCCCTCGCGCAAGTCGGCCGTCATGAAGAAGCTCGACGGCGGCTCCCACGAATTTACCGCTGTCTACACCCACAACGGCGCCTTCCTCGCCATCTTCTCCTCCGCCCGTCTCGACGCTTGGATGAAAGAGCTCCACGACGAGTGGCCTCTCCCAGTCCTGTCCATCCCCGGCACCCACAACGCTGCCACCCACCACAAGGCTCTCCCCTCCGTCCGTTGCCAGTCGGCGAGCGTGCCCGAACAGCTCAACAATGGCGTCCGCTTCCTAGATGTCCGCGTCTCGGCCAACCCTGACAATGACGAGCTCACCATCGTCCATGGCGCGTTCCCCATCTCCCTCACTGGCAACAAGTACTTGAGGGACTTCCTCGAAGATGTCTACGCGTTCCTTGACAAGAACCCCAGCGAGGTCATCATCCTGAGTCTCAAGCGTGAGGGCACCGGTAAGGGTACCGACCAACAGTTGGGCAAGTACCTCAAGAACAGCTACGTCGACAAGAAGCGCAGTCGCTGGTGGACAGAGCCCAAGGTGCCCACCCTAGGCGCTGCCCGTGGCAAGATCATCATCATCCGTCGCTTCGCCCTCGCCGATGACATGAAGAAGGCCTGCTGGGACGGCCGCGGCTGGGGCATCGACGCCTCACAATGGCCCGACAACTGTGAGGATGGCAAGACTGGTGGTGGCCACATCCGCGTCCAGGACTTTTACGAGGTCACCGAAACCCAGAACGTCGAGAAGAAAACAGAATACGCTCGCAGCCAGCTCGAGCGCGCCGCCGAGCAAAACTTCTTAATCTCTGGCATGGAAGGGCACAAGCCCGGCGCCAAAACCCCGCCCTTCTTCGTCAACTTCCTCAGCGCCAACTACTTCTTCAATGCCAGCTGCTGGCCCGAGCGCGTTGCCGCAAAGATCAACCCTTCCATGGTCGAGTACCTGTGCATCCGCCACGGCGATGAGGGCAAGGGCCCCAAGAAGCTCAAGGTCGGTACTGGCGGCACTGGCATCCTCGTCACGGATTGGGTAGGCGCCCACGACGATTGGGACCTCATCCGGTGCGTCGTCGGAATGAATGCTAGACTGCAGCATAAAAAGTAAGACTGCGGCGTTTTGGACGGAATATTGGTTTCAAATGGGGACACCTGGTGTTGGAATGCGAAATGTGGTTGGACAAGTGGTGAATCTATTGACTTATTGAAGACGTGAAATGCACCAACATATAGAAAAAATACAGTCACAAGGGACGCCACAAAATAGACAATTTGAAGATCTTCCAGTATCATTCATCACTTATTGGTCAAATCGCAAAAAGTAACGGTAAAACAATTGTATCTTATTTCCTACTATTTTATTCTACTGATGACATCAAGGTTGTCGCAAATCTGCAGAGTACTGTTAGTCTCTGGTGGTCCTTTCAAATTGTAACAAAATAGTAATGAAGGGGCCATGTCAGTTCTCCAAGGTGAATTGGGTTGGTTCATCATGATGAACTCAGGTAATGAATAGGTTTTATCATCAGATGGTGGATTGCGAGGGTAATAAGAAAAAGGTGCCTTACCATACAATCAACCGAGGTTGGGACATGCAAACATGCAATAGGACTACCTATGGTCAAGCCAGTCAGCTTGGGATTCATCCAGCATGTCAGACAAAACAAGGTCAAATCTAGCAGACGGTTAGTTGGGAGCCGTCAATATGGAATCACTTAGGGACATACCGATGGATATCAGAAGTTGTTAAGTTGTGTTCATGTCCCAGCAATCCGAAGACCGCCGAGTCAAACAGTGTGAATACGTTTGAACTGCTCATCACAAACGCATCGAAGCAAGAGGGAAAAAATGTGTTCTCTAGGTACCTGAATTCATAAAGAGTCAGCCGCCAATTCCACAGCCAAACATCAACAAGAATCCAATTCCAAAAGCCACAATCAGGTGACGAAGTCTCAACAAGAGGTCCCGCCGCACTCCCACCACAAGGATTTGTACGTCCTTGCTTTCTAGGGCGAGAGGTTTTGGTACTCGTTTATGTCCGCCCGTTCGTTCAAATCTTCATCATAAAGTGGATATGATCGTAGATCGCAGAGAGAGAGAGTTAAGTACCTGCCACATGACATGTTAGCAGTTGTAACTTCCAAGTCGGCAAGAAAAAAGTGCGAATTGTGATCTCCAGTCAGACAAGGCTGAAACTAGTTGCAACGTTGTCCACATAATATATTAAGAATGAGGAATCCCTAAGGTGTCGGTTTGATCATCATACGGAGAGGGGGAGCGAAACAAAGAAGAAATATGGTACAAACCTTTTGAAAATAAACAACGCGTGGCGCATTACGGCTGGGCAGGCTGGAAACTAAGAGACTGTTGCATGTCAGTCGAGGTTCTCTCTCGGAATGTCCTGACAAGGCTGGCTTTCAGAGCTTTCTCAGGTAAAAAATTATCTTGATCACCATTGTGTTGGTCTGATTTGGATTGTTCATTTGGATAGATCATCATAGAAAATCTGGGGTAAAGAGGAAGAGGGTGCCTTACCTAGAAGCAATTGAGGGTGGGACAAGCCCAGGCTGGGTGATGCACTCGCATCTTGCCTGAGCTTGCTGTGTTGAAGAGGTTTGGGAGAAAAAAGAAGAAGAGAAAATTTCTTGGTGAGAAGATATAGGTGCTGACTGTACGAATACGCTAATCTGTTATTGGCCTAGATGGACCCCGCAATCTCAACCAGGGACGCGTGTGGCTGTGCAGCCGAGATCCTCCGCTATCTGCCAGTGTGGCGAATCTTATCGCCGCATAAAGACCCCGTCACCACCGCCTAGGTGCCTGGGACCTGACCTTCGCATCTCAACTCTCCAACTCAGTTGGATAGGCACTGACAAAACATCTTTCGAAATGGCGTCTCTAGAGGCGTTGTGGGGTCCAGCGACCCGACAGCTCCTTAGAGTTGCCGTGGCAAAAACCACTTACGTGGTTCGCGCCAAGCTGGCCGTTATAACGCGCCCGCTGCAGTCCGAATTCCACAACATCGGTCTGAAGACCGTCCGACTTTCACGTCAGCCAATCCATCCCGTTGCGGTTCTCCGACAGCAGAAGCGCAGCCTAAGGTGGTTTTCGACATCTGCGGCCCAAAACATCAGCCGTGTGGCCAAGAGGTTCATCAGCACCGAACCCAAGTCTACCCGATTCGATCGATCCAAGCTCCCATCGTCCAGCACCTCGCAACGAGTTGGACGGTCCTCTGGCCGAGCTCCTTTTGCCAGCGCCCTTCGTCCAAACTTGACGGGCGGCGCTCTGCCTCGATCTGCCGGCGGATATAGCTTGGGCGGTGGTGCTCGGTACTTCTCGCATACCCCGGCCGCTCCGGCGCAGGTGGTCCAGAATGTCTCCCAGGCAATGAGGGCCTTCTTCCTCTCCGGCCAGAAGCTTCGGTACGATGGTCCGGGTTCTCGAGGTGAACGGCAGTACCGTGCCGTTTCACCCATGGAGGATGAGGCGATGCACAAGTTCTCCTCTATCCCTCTCACCGCCCCCGGCTCCTTCATCGACTTTCAACTCAGCCCTACCGTGACCGCCCTCAGCCCTCTTGCTGCGGCAATCCCGGTTGCGTCTGAAACGACTGGCTTCAAGGCCGAGGCTGCCTCTGGCGCCTCTCTCCACACTGAGGGACTCCTCGACGTTCTCTCCGCTGACTTTGGCCGAGCATTGAAGGACCTAGCAGCCATCTATGCCGACCTTCGTCGACTTGCAGTTTTAGGTGACCTTCCTATTATCCTGGAGCAAAAAAGCATTCTCAGAGTTCGATTCCCCGGCGTTGACGCTGAAACCATTGAGCGACTTTGCGATGATATTGGGATTCAGCGTGGGATTGTGGGCGAGGATCCCAACTTTGGTCTTGCAGCCGGGGTTCCGATGGCTCTCAAGTTTCCCTTTGCACCTGATGTCCCCAAGTCTCTCATGTCCCTAGGCGGCTCAGTCCGATCGGTGGAAGGTTACGACTGGGATGCATCGTCGTCGTTGGATGACGATGACTTTGTCCGGGAGGCTTTTATGGAAGAGATGGTCGATAACCCGTGGCTCTCTGATCCAGAAGGCTATGAGACGATGTCTCCTCCTCCGAGCTCATCTGAGCACGCATCGGACGAGTATGAGGGCCTCGAGGGAATCTACAGGTTTCTGGAGGAATGTGATCGAGGCCAGGGGATGGTCGGCTGATTTTTTGTTGAAGCGAAACGGAAATATGGGCTCTATTGAGCCGCAAATTGTAACGATCTACACTCTTTTATACAGTTTGAAACGATACCAAATAGCTTAGTTCTGAACCAAGAATTAGCCATCAATTGATTTCTTTGAGTTTTATAAGCCCCAAGGACTGATTAGTATGAGGTGCTTTCTTACCAGGACTCCGACCGCAGTCATGGCAGTATCACATTATAATATTCCCCAGTGTCCGCGTGCTTTGTTAAAAGCAGCAAACTTGTTTCTTTGCCTCCCGTCGAAAGCTGTTGTGCCATTCTTAGATTCCCGGCCCATCTCCTGACGTCCGTGGCGTTTGTGACTTCATACGATGCTCTGGTGAGGCGGCATGGGCTTGTTGCGGATGGCGATAGGGAGGCTTCTGGTCCAGCAAGGTGGTTTCTGTGGAAATGGTCTGAAGCAGCATGCCAAAGGAGATGAGTTGGGCACACCGATGCTGGCATTCAATGGAAGACGATGAGTCCATTGTTGCGATTATGGATGTGTGTAGATGATGCGGACGGGAGGTAGAGGAGCCCCGCAGTGACATACTTCTAGTACCTAAATAGTGGCACAGCGGGTGGCATAGCAGATGCGGCAATTGGGTGGGGCTTAGTTAGGCAAGACGACATTCACAGGATGCAGCGCTCCCTAATTGCATGGCATAGAACGATTTGAAATGCTAGGTGCGGAGCGTTCTTCGAAGATTCAACCATGAGCCTTGGCTTCAATCAAGGCCCAGATTGCGGCAAACTTAGTTGAGATCTCTTCGACCACTAACGAGATGGCGGAACGGTCTCTCAAAGGCGGCATGGCAAAAGCGACAACAGATAGAGAGGCTGAGTTCAAAGATGGGGGGAAAGCCAGAAATTACGCAGATCATTAATTACTATTGCCTTGATCCTTCGCAAACTTCAGTGCCATGTCTCAGCTCTCTCCGGTAGTCTATTTGATGCCAGCCGTGCCCCCGTCACCAATGGACAACTCACTCACAACCTCAAATTCTGCTGCCTAGCAAGCAACATCGCTCGACATATCCACCTCAATATCCCAGCCATGGCCCGCAAATCCTACCTCCTCTCCCGATAATCTTTTTCATTTCGCTTCGTCAACCACCCGCCAAATGTCTTCGTCGCACCGCATCGGACAGCGCGTGTCCTACGACGGTGCCCTTTGCACGGTGAGGTTCATCGGCAACGTCGCGGGCACCACGGGCGTCTGGCTCGGCGTGGAATGGGACGACTCCGCCCGCGGCAAACACAACGGCTCTCACAAGGGCGTTCGCTACTTCTCATGTAACTCATCATTATCGTTGTCATCGCTTCTCGTGAAAACTCTTCTCTGACCCGTCCCGCAATAGGCCGCTCAAAGTCGCCCACCGCCGCGTCCTTCGTGCGGCCCTCGCGCCCAGCCGACCCGCAGCGCAGCTTCCTCGCAGCCGTGAACGCCAAGTACGCCTCGGAGTACACGCGGCCGGATGGTCGCAGGGCCGCCGAAGAGATCGTCTTCTTCGGGAAGCGCGCCGAGGAGGTCGGCTTCGAGAAGATCCGCCGCAAGCAGGCCAACATCGGTGAGCTGACGGTCGTTATCGTCGAAGACCTGCAGGTGGCGAGCGCGCTGGCCGACGACGAGGAGGCGGGCGCCATCACCCGGACGTGTCCCAAGATCGCACAGCTGGATGTCGGGCGCAACCTGTTTGACCGGCTGCGCCCGGTTTCGGATATCTGCCGCGAGCTGCCGGCCCTCCGAAGTTTGAGCATCAAGTGTGTCTTGTCCTACGTGCCGTGCCGCAAACAGCCGGCAAGCAGATTGCTAACACGAGCACAGGGGCAACCGGTTTCAGGGTCTGCTGGAGGATGACTCCGGGGGTGCGTTCGACGGCGTCAGGGAACTGGCGGTCCAGGAGACCATGATGACCTGGGAGGAGGCCTGCCATGTTGCTGCCAAGTGCCCGTCTCTAAATGGCCTTGATGCTGGGTCTAACCAGCTGCATACTCTGCCCATCGTCAACTACCGTAGTCTAGCATCCACTCTGACGTCTGTCAATCTCGAGTTCAACGACTTCAGGACCCTCGCAGACGTCGGCTCTCTCACTGCCCTCACTGCCCTCCGCAACCTCCACCTCAAGGGAAACAACATCACGGCGCTGGCCCCAGAGGGCTCTGAGGCACCCATATTCCCACCATCTGTGCAATATCTCGACGTATCCTACAACGACATCCAGGACTGGTCGTTTGTGGACCAGCTCCTGAAGCACCTCCCGGGGCTGACAGGCCTGCGAATCAGTCACAACCCAGTATACGATGCCGCTCATGTCGAAGCCAGCCCTGCCTCATCAGAAGAGTCCCACATGTTCACTGTCGCGCGTCTCGCGTCGCTCAAGTCTCTCAACTTTAGCCAAGTCACCACCGCCGATCGCACAAATGCAGAAATGTTCTACCTCTCTCGCATTGGCAAGCAGCTCGCGGCTGTTGCGGAAACCGAAGAGGCCGACATCCTGGCGCTGCATCCTCGCTACGCGGAGCTGTGCGGGATCTACGGCGAGCCGAGCATTCTTCGTCGACCAGACATCAATCCGGCCTTCCTAGACGCGAGACTGATTACTGTCGGGTTTCATTACCAGGGTGGCCCCGAAAAGGCCACCACGATCCCCAAGTCGTACGACATATACGCGGTGAAGGGCATCGCGGGGAAGCTCTTTGACTTGGCCCCTCTGAAGCTGGGGCTGGTCTGGGAGACGGGAGAATGGGACCCCGTGGCCGGGTTCGACGATCAAGAGGGGGACAGCAGCGACGAGGAAGACGCCGAAGAGGAGAGGGAGCGGCAGGGTCTCGATGCACACGCAACGGAGGATACCTTGGGCAAGCCGGGACGATGGGTCAAGAGAGAGGCCGAGCTGAAAGATGGCCCGAGACAGCTCGGGTACTGTGTCGATGGGCTTGACGTCAAGATCAGGGTAGAAGCAAGATAGAAGGAAACGTTTGCTTGGCTGTTGTTTGCCTTCGGGCAAACGAAAAGCAGCAACCCATCGCACAGCCCCAGCAAACATGCCGCTCCCGTCTCCGCATGACCTCATCAGATATAAGAGCGTCTCCTCCCTCTACGACCCAACGGCAGCCAATTTGTCTTTCCATCGTTGCTCCGCCCTCTCATCCGCCTCCAGTCGACAATGCCGTCTCCCAAGCCTCAGTTCTTCGTCATCCGCCCGGGACTTGAGCAGTTCACCACGGCCGGCGAGCTCATCGTCCAGCCCGGGAAGATTGTTCCTCTGGTCCCCATCGACCTGCTTCCGGAATGGCTGGAGGTAGTCGGGGTCCCTCGGTGTCTGCGGCCAGACCAGACGGCCGGGATGCACAACCTGGGGTCCTTCCACGCCGAGACCGAGACCTACTGGCTCAAGTTCATCCGTCCCGACGAGGACACGGAGAGTCAGAGCGCAGGCAGTGACGATACGAACGAGTCGGCCGTTCACTCGCCTTCACCCAGTACTGCTTCACCGCAGCCACCATCGCGCGTTGAGAGTTCCGCAGCCAGCAACACCACGCCCAAGCCCGCCCAGCGCGTGTCCCAAGGCCTTGCAGCAAGCCGCCACAACCCTCTCAACAGCAACACGGCACCGGCTCAGCGCATCGCCTCGCCTCCGCCTCCACCGCGAGCGGCCAAGAAGCCAGTTAAAGCCAACCCATCGTTCTGCCGTCACTGGTGCCACCACGGGACGTGTAAATGGGGCCTAGCCTGCCGGTTCCAGCACGCCATGCCCAACGACTTCGAGGGTCTCGCGGCAGTGGGCCTGGCGGACTTCCCGGAGTGGTGGCTGGCGGCCGTCGGCGTGCTCCCGATGCCGCCGGGATCCCGAGACACGGGGGCGCACAAGCCCCCGAAGAAGCGGAAGCAGAAGAAGGTGCCGGTGCCGGTGCCGGCCAACATCAACAATATACAGGCCTCACGTCTAGAGGAGAAGGCTCCCGTCAGTGAGCGCCGCGGTCTGACGGTGCTGGATGAGGACTCGGAGATGGAGGATCCCAGCGAGGAACAGGGACAGCTTGCTCAAGGAGGGCTCGCAACTGAGGCAGACGAGTACTTGATTGAGATGTGATGGCAACGCAATGCAACACAACGCAACGCAACACGGGTTTAGACCATAGATAGGCACGGTCTAGGATCCATCTCTGTGCAGGTGGCAACACGCACGTAGCCGTATACGAGAACGAGAACAGTTTGTTTCAGCTGCTGAGGGGCTAATCTGCACATTGTTTGTTTGCCCATCCTTAAGTGCGATCTGTGTAACTTAAGTCCGCAAGCCAAAAGCCGAAGTCGCGACTCGCGGAGCGGATTTGTGGACCGGGCTTGCGGAGGCCAACTGGGAGGTATTCTCCGCCTGCGTAGGGTCTCGTACAAAGTGCATTGCATATGCTTCAGCGAGTGGCATTTGTTTATCGGCCTTAGATAAACCCGTATGGGGCCATCGGCTTTACATGATTTGGATGCAAAGCCGACCATGTCTCGCGGGTTCGCGCGGAGTTTAGAACACCCATCGATTTTACTTGTTGGTTTGGACGCAAAGCCGACCGTGTCTCACGGAATTCGCCATGGAGTTTAGCACAACCGTCGATGCTGGTATATGATGTTGAGATCATAGATATTGGAGAGTGGTTTCAAAAGGCTTATAAGATGATCTGGTCGAGATGGTAACAATCAATCAATATCGGAATCATTCTGTCTTCATTGCATACCACAGCATCTCACCTTTCTGCAACTCGCACATCATCAAATCGTCATCATGACTCAGATTCTAGGAAAGCAAGTCGGCGCTATTGGCTTGGGTCTCATGGGTATGTCTTGTCATTAACATCAACCTCATCGTATTCAGACTAACGCCCTCAGGCTTCACTTGGCGACCAGTTCCCCCGCCCCTGGATCAGGCACTGGAGGCAATGCGCACGGCCCTCAAGAATGGCTGCAATGTGTGGAACGCCGGCGAGTTCTACGGCACGCCAGAGTACAACAGCATGACCTTGGTCAAGCATTATTTCACCAAGTATCCCGAGGACGCTGACAAGGTCTCTCTCTTCGTCAAGGGTGGCATGAACCTCCAAACCTTTGCCCGCGACGGATCGCCCGAAGGCATCCGGAGATCGCTCGACAACATCATCGCTCAACTTGGCGGGACCAAGAAGGTCGACGGCTTTGCATGCTCCAGGAGAGACCCGGCAGTTCCTCTTGAGGTAACTCTCGGCGTCATCCAGAAGGAGTACATTGATACGGGTAAAATTGGCGGCGTCTACGTTTCCGAGTGCAGCGCCGAGACCGTTCATGAGGCTTCCAAATACGCCAAAATTGTGGCGGCGGAGATCGAAGTGAGCATGTTCAGCACCGACTTCTTGAAGAACGGTGTTGCGGCGGCGTGTGCCCAGCACAACATCCCAGTGCTGGCATATTCTCCCATTGGAAGAGGAGTACGTTGAACCTACAGTCCTTCACTTCGACAAAGCTAACAAAAAACTAGATGCTTACCGGCAGATTCACGGAGGCTTCCCAGTTCAAGGAGTTGGGGATGCTCGCTTCCTTCCCGCGTTTCCAGGCCGAGGCGCTCGAGCACAACCTCAAGCTCGTCGCCCAAGCCAAAGCTCTCGCAGAGAAGAAGGGATGCACCCCGGCGCAACTTGCAATTGGATGGGTACACGGTCTAAGCAACCGCGAAGGGCTGCCTACCATTATCCCTATCCCAGGAGCCACTACCGCGTCCCGAGTTGAAGAGAATGCCAATGTCGTTGACCTGACCGAGGAGGAGATGAAGGTCATTGACGACATTGTGGACAGCTTTGAGATCTCTGGAGATCGATACCCTGCACATGTGCCAACCGATACTTAAGGCGACGTCGAACCTATCTAGGCTTGTATTAGCATCGTCCAGATAGACAAAGGGCGACAGGAAATGAGCAAGATCGTATTTGGATCAGCGAGAAGTTATCAACATGAGACCAAAATAGCGTAATGCCAGGGTGGTCTTCAGAATTGCAGAATTCATAAAAATGAATACATCATGAAAGTGTTTGTAGGAAGGGCAAGTGACAAGACGCGACTTACCATGTGCAATCAACCGCGTTAGGTTGTGAGTTCTTCAGCAGCGGCAAGCATTAGAGCCCAGGTCGCAAGAAAGGCTCCAAGAAGGAACTAATACTGGTTTACATGGCGCATTAAGCACAAGGCGTCGCGTTTTAACCATGTCGGGAACAGTTGAAGGAAGAGAGAGGAGAGAGGAGAGCATGTGTCGGAAAACTTGATATGTGGAGTTAGAAATCGCCTCACGTGACTACTTACTCGACATCCACCCAGCACCCTCAGTTATTTACCTACCACGCCGCCCAAAGTAAAATCAATATTTCGAGCAATTCATCCATTTTTGTCTATTTATTTTTCTTGTAAACTTATGCACCTGCCAGTGCTCACGACTAATGTTTTCTATAATTTGTGATGTTGAAAGCCCGTGTTTGACTTTTGATGGATGACTGACTTTCGCCGTCAGAACGGCTCCATCAACAAACGTTTTCCGGCAGCTTCGCCACCAATGAATGCTGTGCACACTAACCCTATCGACTTTCGAAAACACGTCCCCGTCCACGGTTAGGTGTCCCTGACTTAATGATTAAACAACTTGGCCTCAAAACAGACTGTGGCTGCAGTGTTTTCATATAGCCTCTCTTGTGCAGGGTAACTCGAGGGCAGCAAAGTGCCGTGTAATCACAAAGCGGCATGGGAAAGCCAGCAGGAGGATTTTTCTGTTTTGAAGTCGTTGATCGTTCTAATCATAGTCTTTGGGGTATACTGGAGAAGTACCTATTGCCAACAATCTCAACAACAGAACTGAATATGTCCAGTGTGCTGCCTACTAATACTCCAATAACAGCTCGCTAATCCATGACCGCACCATTCAAGCCAACCGCCTCAAGACGATTCACAAGCTTCTTCACGTTCGTCCAGTCCTCGTTCTTCAGTCCCTCCTTGCCGCCCAAACCGCTGGCCACTTCGAATACGGTCAAAGAACCATCAATTCCACCAGTGGCCAGGCGCTTGCCCTCATTCGGCTCCCAGGCCACCTTGTTCAGACTCTTGGACAGCATGGTCCTACCATCCTTTCGGGAGCTGGGCGATATCCGTGAAACAGGTTCTTCAGTTTCCACGGCAATGTCCCAGAGCTCGAGCCAGCCGGCGCCGTCTACCAGCGCGAAGACGCTGGGCTTGGTAGGGGACCACTTTGCGTCGTACACGACATCCTCTCGCACGAAATCGATCAAGGGCGCAATACTACCGTCCCCTGTGCCAATCGTGGAAGTAGCCGCAGGTGCGCGGACTTTCCAGAGTTTGACGCTCCAATCCAAGGACGACGAAATGACCAAATCGCCGAGATCCACCGGCCCTCTAGCGGGATGAAAGTCGACCGACATGACAGGCGCGGTGTGGCCCTTGTAGCTGATCTTTTTGTCAACGCCAGCCTTGGCCCCGGCTCGGTCATATCTGTGGCAGGGGAAAATAGTACCCTCCTCACTGCCCACGAGGAAGAAAGTGGGGTCGGTCTGAGGGAAGGACAAGCATGTAGGGCTCACGTCCTCGACCGCGACCTTGGCCTGGCTAGGGTTCTTCAACTCGAGGAGTTCCTGCGGCTGCGCAAACACATCCATGCTCCAGCCACAGACGACACCATCCGTCGAGCATGAGATGATGTTGTTGGCGTTTTGGGTGCCGACAATGTCAACAGAGTAGATGGGATGAGCATGTCCATACCCTGTTAGTGGTGTTTTCTGAACAGGCGCTGCCTTGGCTCTCGTATCCCAAAGCAAGACCTGACCACTGTACGAGCCGCCGATAATGAGGTTGTTGTGGTAAGGAGAGAATTTGGCCGTCAATATGTCGGACTGTGCAGTGAAGACAAACTCCGGGCGGTCCTGCATGTGTAGATTCCACACCTGAACCAGGCCATCAGGCTCATGGGGAGCGGTGGGGTTCTTCGTGTAGGACGCAAGGAGCAGCTCGCCGAACTTGGGCGAGAAGTCAATTCCACTGATCATCCGTTTCTTAGACCAACGGTCGTCGAAGAACTGAGCCACCTCCTTTATGCGGTGCTTCCCGCGACCGCCTGTGTTGCCACTCTCCTCATCCTCATCGTCCACATCCTGGCCTTGGAGGGCATAGTCCGTAAGGATGTCATAGTTCTCCTGGTCGAGGGCTCTCTCAATCACCTTGGTTGACTTATCGAGGAAGTCAATGAACTCATCAGACTGCGCCACCGCATCGAGTTCCTCTGTTGTCAGGTTTCTTGAGGGATGGTTTGTTGACGAGAGAGTGCTTTGAGGCACGACGCCGTCGGTGAGAAACTCCTTGGTAGCCCTCAGCTCCTCTTCGACCTCCTCCCTGATCGTCTGTCGTAGCTCTTCTTCCCGATCTCGTTCCCTCCTGCTCAGCCGCTTGCTGGGCGAAGAGGTTGTTCCGGGCAAGTCATCCGCTTCTGAAATTAGTGATTGTGCTCTTGGTCTGTTGGGGAGCATCCAGTCCTCGGTGGTTTGGACACCCTTGCTGTAGGAAAAGACCTCCTTGACTGGCGACGGTGGACACTCGTAGACGGTCGTGAGAGGGGCAGTGGTGAGGCTGATGGGTCGCGGGGGAGCCTGGACGCTTGAAGGGGGAGCATTCTCGGAGGTCTCATTGCTAATTTCGCCGGCGCTGAGAACGCTGTTGGGACGGCTGCCGCGCGGAGCGGGGGAGGCGGTGCCTCCAGTTGAACCTGGTCTGCTGTCGCCGGTGAGGATTTCGAGGAGATGCTCGATCTCGCGGCGACTGTCTGCTCTTCCGGGCGTCGGCGATATCAACTGCGTGAGAGGAAGCGTTAACGTAACTCGTGGGCGCGAATCATTGGGACATTGGGCAACTTACGTCGCTGGGGCCGCCGATACTGGCGCGACCGGCAGTGCTCTGGCTGGCCCGAAGCTCCCTCTGCCGTTTAAGCTCTGCGAGCTTTGCTCTCTTGGCAAGAATCTCATCTCGACGTTGTTGCATTGTGCTCGGTCCACAATCCCATTGCGGGACGGGCAGATCGCTGGGGGAGCTCTTCGCGAGACGGGACGGTGAGGGCAAGCGAGGGGTCGGGCAGTCCAAGACAGAGGTTCCCGCGGGGACAGCTGGAAGCAAGAACGGGGCAAAAAGATGCCAGGCGCGTCTTGGCAGTCGATGTATCCCTGGTGTGAAGGGAGGTTCGCGTCGTCGTGCAAGTGTAGAATCCGTCCAGGTGATGATGTCCCTTTGACGTTTTGGCGATCGATCCGCAGCTAAACTCGCCAATAAGACGAGATGCAGAGGTCCCCAGCGCCCCCTGCAGGGGACCACTGCACCGCGCCCGCCAGAGGGCGTTATGGGGGTCCCGGTACGTACCTGGAATATCGTGGCCCAAGGGGGAATGGATCAAACACGTGATCCCGCTGGCCGGCTCACTGGCTTCAGCTCGCCCGAGCTCCCAGCCGCCGGGCGGTGGTTTCGCTGCGAACTGGAAAATCTGCGACTTTTCCCGAGGACTTTTCCATTTCTTCACCTCACGCCGACGCAGTAATTCCCTCGAGCCACCCCGACAGGGTCCATTGACAAGCCATTGTCGACCCCCGAATATCCCATCAACCTTCCTTTCGCTTTCCGACACCGTCGCGCCCTTTTGCGACCGTATTCCCAATGGCCTCGACCGGAGTGAACGTGCGTGTTATCCCCCCCGATTGCCCGCTCGACCGTGGCCCAACCTCGAGCATCCCAACCTCGATTATCCCAACCATCGAGCAAAGCGGCGCAATCAATCGCAGCGGATCTGGAACAGGAGGCTAATTGGATGATCTGCAGGTTCTACGGTGGTCTGCCCTCGGACTGGGCGTCTTCTATGGTTTCACCCACCAGCGGACGATCACCAGCACTCAAAAAGCCCAACATGCCAAGCACGAGTATGAGCAAAAGGAGAAGTTGATTCAAGCGGCAAAGGCGGAGTTCGCCAGGAAGCACAACCCTGCCCCCGCATCGACGAACGATGGTATGTTAGCCGGATCCTTCAGTAATTGATTGCGTTGCAATCAATTCCCGCCTTCAGCCTCCCGGGAGCAATGCTCTAGAGGATAACCCGGACTAACCAGCGACGCAGTCATCACCGACCCTGCCCACCCCAACTTCGACCTCGAGAAGCTGCTGCTGAAGGTTGCTAATGAGAACCCGTAAATCTGGGTCTGGACGACGAATGGAATTCACTGACAAGGAGGAGGAGGACACTGGGAGGACATTGCAACGGCGAGCATATCAGCCAACCGTGGGAAGCCCAAGTCCTGCCGAGGCATAATCCGAGTTTCGACCAAGACTCGGTGTATGATTGAGGATACACGTGGCGGCACTGCATAGAGGTTTCCTAGGTCCCTGTTTTACAATGATTGAGCAGGTGTACAATACACAAAATTAGATGACAATTCGCCAATGGGACCGCGTGTGTCTTGTTTTTATGAGATTCCTCAGTCGATTGATTTAGCTGACAATGAAGGTCATAATTGATGGCCAACCTCTGACGTATCGGCATCTACGGGACGCGCCTTTCTCGGCAATGAATGCAAGGCTGGCAACAGCGCTTGCTGTCATGCTTGAGGTGACATTGAATGATAAGTGACAGCAACCTAGAAGTCGCTGGAAATGCTGCTGAGGTTATTGAACAGCACATGCTCGACTCCGACAAGCTCAATTGCACAAGGCTGAGAGGTCCCCTGCGAAATGCCCTTCACATGGCTTGGGTTGACGTAAATGGTATCCAGAGAGTGAATTAACTGACGGCCATTGGATGCCGTGCTACATGATGAGGGAACCGGAAAAACCCTGGTCCCCGCCGCGCGTGTGAGCTTCGTGTCAAGGTACGTACCCCAGTATCCACCTCCCCTGCGCCATCCGTTGATTGGCGCAGGTAAGCTCCAAGCTGTCCTCTCGTCTTCGTCTTGGAGGTGACAACTGGGTTTCGGCTTCGACAAGTTGCATCAACTCGAGCGCAACCATCGTCGACATTCCTGGCCATCATGACGGCCATATCCCAGGATCTCCTTTCGGGGGCGACGGCAACTAAAGCGAGAACATTGTTGCGAGTTGTCATCCTTCTCTTCATTGCTGGTGCTGCTATTTCCAGCCGTCTCTTCTCCGTCATTCGTAAGTGTTCCAGTCAAGCTTTCTCGTTTTGGTCGGGAGCAGCCTCCCCGTTGACGACAATCCATCGAGTCTTTTGCTAACGCACTTCGTACAGGTTTCGAGAGTATTATTCACGAGTGTCAGTTAACCCTATCGACTCTTCGTCTCCTTTCTAGTGACGTGCTGACTAGGCCATAGTCGACCCGTGGTTCAACTTCCGAGCGACGAAATACCTTGTTGCCAATGGATTCTACAAGTTTTGGGATTGGTTTGATGATCGAACATGGCATCCTCTCGGTCGGGTTACCGGAGGCACCCTCTACCCTGGCCTGATGGTCACCAGCGGCGCCATCTACCATGCTCTCCGAGCCCTCACCATCCCCGTCGACATCAGAAACATCTGTGTCCTTCTCGCGCCCGCCTTCTCGGGCCTCACGGCATACGCGACGTATCTCTTGACTAACGAGATGACCACCTCGCCCTCCGCTGGTCTCCTTGCTGCCATCTTCATGGGCATTGCGCCCGGCTACATCTCGCGATCCGTCGCTGGCAGCTACGACAACGAAGCCATTGCCATCTTCCTTCTTGTCTTCACCTTCTTCCTCTGGATCAAGGCCCTCAAGCTCGGTTCCATGCTCTGGGGTGCGCTGTGCGCCCTCTTCTACGGCTACATGGTAGCTTCGTGGGGTGGCTATGCCTTCATCACCTGCTTGCTCCCCATGCACGCCTTCGTCCTTATCTGCATGGGTCGGTACAGCACTCGACTCTACGTCAGCTACACGACGTGGTATGCTCTCGGCACGCTGGCCAGCATGCAGATTCCTTTCGTTGGTTTCCTTCCTGTCAAGACTAGCGAGCATATGCCTGCTCTGGGTATGACCAATGTGACCTCCACTTGATTCGTTTCTGACCATTTGAACAGGCATCTTCGGCTTCCTCCAGCTCATTGGTTTCATTCAATTCGTGCGATCCGCAATCTCTGGACGCCAGTTCCAAACTTTCCTTGTTACTCTCTTGGTGGCGACGTTTGGCCTCGGCATCGCAGGTCTGGTCGGTCTCACTTCCCTGGGATACATTGCTCCCTGGAACGGCCGATTCTACTCTCTCTGGGATACCAGCTACGCTAAGATCCACATTCCCATTATTGCCTCCGTCTCTGAGCACCAGCCCACCGCCTGGCCATCGTTCTTCTTCGATCTCAACTTCCTTATCTGGCTCTTCCCCGCTGGTGTGTATCTGTGCTTCCAGAACCTGCGAGACGAGCATGTCTTCATTGTGGTCTACGCTATGTTCGGAAGCTACTTCGCCGGTGTCATGGTCCGTCTCATGCTTACTTTGACTCCCGTGGTTTGTGTTGCTGCCGCCATCGCTGTGTCTCAAATCCTCGACACGTACCTGGCCCTGAACCAGCCCAAGTCTGAGGAAACCCAGACTGAGAGCACTGACGCCTCGTCTAAGAAGTCAAAGGGTGGCCTCAGGGCTACGGAGAAGCCCAACGTTGGCATTTACAACACCCTCTCCAAGGTCGTCATCACTGGCGCCATGACCATTTACCTGCTCATGTTTGTCACTCACTGCACCTGGGTTACCTCCAACGCCTACTCATCGCCTTCCGTGGTGTTGGCTAGCCGAATGCCCGATGGTAGCCAGCATATTATCGATGACTACCGTGAGGCCTACCAATGGCTCCGCCAGAACACCAAGGAAGATGCCAAGATCATGTCGTGGTGGGATTACGGTTACCAGATTGGTGGTATGGCCGACAGGCCTACATTGGTCGACAACAACACCTGGAACAACACTCATATCGCGACTGTCGGCAAGGCCATGAGCTCCCGCGAGGAGGTCAGCTACCCTATTATGCGACAGCACGAAGTCGACTACGTTTTGGTGGTCTTTGGCGGTCTCCTTGGCTACTCGGGAGATGACATCAACAAGTTCCTCTGGATGGTCCGTATTGCCGAAGGTATCTGGCCCGACGAGATCAAGGAGCGTGATTTCTTCACTGCCCGTGGCGAGTACAAGGTCGATCACGATGCTACCGAGACCATGAAGAACAGCTTGATGTAAGTTTTGGCTTGGTACCCTCGACAATGTTCAGATGCTAATGGTCCGCTGTAGGTATAAAATGTCGTACTATAACTACAACACCCTCTTTCCCTCGGGTCAGGCCGTTGATCGAGTGCGCGGCGTCCGTATGCCCGACGTGGGTCCCGTTCTCAACACTGTTGAGGAGGCCTTCACCAGCGAGAACTGGATCATCCGTATCTACAAGGTCAAGGATCTTGACAACGTTGGCCGTGAACACGGTGCTGCCGCTGCGTTTGAGCGGGGCCAGAAGAAGAAGAAGACTCAGAAGAAGAGGGGTGCCCGAGTTCTTCGGGTTGATTAGAGTCTGAGACCGATGGGGAGCGCATCGGATGGAAATAAATTGGGCCGAAATGGTTCGCATGTAGACAAAAGCGCATTTGCAATGTATACCACTGTATGATTTGATCTGAAAAACAGACTGGGTCCTTGAGACTGTTTGAAACATGTGTTCGATGCCTCCTAGTGGGAGTTGGCGGCTTGTTGGTGTTCTGCGATTGGTCAATGTGGACTCCTGGTAGAACGGAGGAGACGTTGTCAACGGTTGACTGATGAGCTGTTTGATGCGATGCGAGTCTATTTGCGATTGTGGTATGAAAAACGAGGAGATAAACGATGCAAACAACAGCGACTTCTCGTGAAATTAAAAGATATGAGACTTTCAGCTCCTGGCTCTGGATCTCTCCTTTCTTTCCTCTCTTTGTAACTCTTTACATCTCTTTACCATTCCAATACCGAGTTCCAACATACAAGTATCCGCACTTACTCTGAACCCTCTGGGAGGAATCCGAAGAAGGCACCACTCCAGGGAGGGTATCCCGAGAGAGGACCGAGAAAGACTGCAGTCAGACACTGAGTCTTGTTGTGGAGGGCGAGGTAAGCCACCGTGACCGACTGACACGGATGGCTGCCGTGCTGTGGGTTTACACTGACTGACACGATGCAACTTGGCCATAGGCTTCGAGAGCACCAAGTGGCTTTGCCTAACAGGCCTCGCAGTCTTCTGCCGTGCCTGTTAGTAGGAATTGGGACTCTGTCCTGAAGAAAACTGCGCTTCGGGCGGTTACGTCTTTTCGAGTGGCCGCCAGCTGGCAACGGCTGCCACAGAGAGAAGTTTCGGGCCACACAGGTTGAAGCGACTGTCTGATATGGGACGCGCTAAATGCGTGCATCTTTAAGTCATCCTCATATCACTTGTCTTCTTGCCCGGGAACTCTCTCCTTTGTTACACCTCAACCCCGTCACTCCTTCACGCC
>JABSTB010000400.1:0-18010 GCA_013756995.1 Neonectria neomacrospora
GTCTCTTTGTTCGTATCGGCTTACGCGTAGGGGCGAACCTAGATCACCATGGCATATAGTTCGGACGCCCGGGGGAAAGAAGAAGACTCCACGGGGCGGCTTGGGGGCGCAAGCACACACGTTAGGGACGGATGGAGGGGGCGTGTGCAATCGTGTATTTGTCGACAGTCTTTTGTTGTTGTCGTTTTTCGTGTTACTCTGCGGATGCCGCGGTTGGCGCTGCCGCCGCGGTGGCTTTTGCGGTGTAGAGCGGTCTGGGAGACCAACTTCACAATACTCTTCATTATTAAAGATTGGCATTTCTTAGGTACAGGTAATCGGGGGCTTTACCCCTGTGGCCCCATCGCCCGTTACTTTCCATGTGGAGAGAGGTAGCATGACAGGTGTGGTTCGTGAGGTGGAGGTAAACGTAGGCGACAGCGATGGTAACGGTGTGTGTGTGTGGGGACTCAGGACGTCATGTGAAATGTAGTAGTATTAAATTGTTCGTACATAGATAGATCAAGGTGTGATAGTACATGAACGTATTCGATAGCGTTGAAGTACATGGCCGGAGGTAGAAAAGCACTGCGACCGTCCGCGGTTCTGGCGTGGGCATGTCCTGCTCGTGTCTTGCTCTTGTATAAGTCTGGTGATTCCGGCACAGACAACTCCGTCTCATCATGGCTGATCTGATTCAACGTTGAGCAGTGCCTTGTCACCTTCCCTCCTCTTACATCACCAAATCTCTCTCACCAAGACACACAGCAAACACGTCCACCACGTCTACCGCACGGCAACACGCTCATTAGTACAGTATTTTGGTACCTCCGGAACTCCCGCATGCCAGTATTGAAAAAGCGAGTGTGAAAAACCCCCTCCGTCTTGTTTTTGATAAACACCGTTCCCCCAGATGCTGACAGCCAAGAATGCGATCGCGTCCGATTCCGTTCCTCTGATTGTCGTCATTATTATGATAATCCCATTAAGTCGTCCCAATGGCTGCATCAATTCCTTCTTTATCCCTCCTGAATTCTTTCAATTTTGGGATACTCGTCTGCGATGCCTTTCGGCTTTCCAGTCTTCCTCTTCCACCCCAACTTCTTTGGCAGACTTTTGTCATCTAGTCCTTGGAGATGCCATTCTGGACAATCTTGCCGTTGGCATGGCCGGTGGTGTGACCATTGGTAAGGCCGTTGACCTTGGGCTCGGGCACCGTGGCCTCCTCTTCCTCCTCCTCCTCATAGTCGGAGCGGTCATCGTCCAGCTGGTTCTGGAAGACGAAGCGGAGGGCGATGCGGGTAATGCAGAAGAGCCAGAAGAGGTTAAGAGCCTGAAGAGAGGCGAGCAGGAACGTGGTGATGACCTGGCTGAGGCGGCACTTGTACTGTTCCGCGTCCCAATCCATTTCAAAGGGACCGATGGTCTCGTACTCAGTGAAGATGGACCAGAGGATCTTGATGTTGATGACATGGCGGAGGTAAATCCATACTCCCATGAAGAGAACAAAATAGGGGCCGGTCAAGGAGTGGTCGAGGTAGTTGAGCGTCTTCGAGGTGGCAAGGAAGAAGTCGCTGATGTCGTGCGTGACATAGACGGCCAGGCCCATGTAGGTGAAGTGGAAACGATAACTAAGGGCGATGAGGGACAGGCTGACAATGTGGTGGCCTACGAGCTCCTTGAAGTCCTTGCGGGGCTTCTCCATGCCGAGGACGAGGACGATCGCTTGCTGGGCCCAGTAGGCGGCCTCGAAGAGGTAGTAGAACTTGACGGGGGCCTCGTGGGTGCGGTGAGGGAAGCCCTCATACATGCCGGCCGTGTTGAAGTACCAGACGGGGGTACGGCTCATGACCCAGAGTCCGGCAGGGCCAAGGACGCCGAAGTAGACGGCCGTGTACATCTGCTCCATGAAGCGGGCCTGCTTGCTACGGCCGAGGCCGGCGCGGCGGGCGAGGGGCCTAAGGATCTCCTGCATGATGAACTCGCGAGTGAAGGAGAGGACGACGGTGTAGAAGGAGACGAAGGCAATGTCCCAGGGGCCCTTGCCGTACTGGGCGGGAACGGTAGGATCATCTTGGGGCAGCTTGTAGGAGAGGAAGATGAAGTAGTGGATTGGGTTGGACTCGGTGGGATTGACGGCGTAGGCGGCGAGGAAGAGTAGGACGATGATGGCCGGAAGGACGAAGGTGCGCTTGATCATGATCTGGCGGGTACGGGCAAAGAGACCGCGAGCACGGCGACGCTTGGAGAGGCGCTTGTGTCCATTAGCATTCTGCGGAGGGAAGATGTTGGTCAGTCAGGGAGAAGAAGAAGAGGGGAGGAGGAGGAAGAGGGGGAAGGGAAAGAAACACACCTGAACATTGACATCGGAGGCATCGAGACTGACGCGACTCGATGCCATGGCCGGCGCAGTGTCACCGGCGTGAATCTCGCCTCCGAGAATACTGCTCTTGCGCCGCCTCCGAGCGGCCCCGTCGGCGGCATTCGCATGAGCACCGGAGGCGGTGCCGTTGCCGTTGCTGTTGGCCTGCTGCAGTTGGTCGGCAGGCGTGCTGAGCGGCGGGAAGGGTTCGGCGCTCGTCATGGCTGCGGACTTGCGGGATGAGCTTCTGGTAGTTCGTTGGGATGTCATTCAGTCCGACTTGGAGCGACGGGCTTCGAGCGTCGAGGGTGTTGTATTCGTATGTTCGTCGCGGGTCGTCTGGCGTGTCCGTCTCCTAAAAGTATTTTCCCCCCTGTACCTTGGTGTCTCCTTTTACACCAGAGCAACGTGGTTCCTTATTTCCTAGTGCCACCTGTGGGGTTTTCGCTTTTCCCCTGGCTCGGTGGTGGTGGGGGGAGCAATACGTTAGGTAGAGAAGTGTCGAAAAGAAGAGCGCTGACGCTGACGAAGATGCGAGATCTCGAAGGACCTCACGCGGCAGCTGACAAGTCGAAAGGGACTGGTGATTCTTGTTCGCATGTGTCTTCTGGAAAGCCCCTTTCCTCGTTGGTCGCTCGCTGCAGCAGGACGTCGCGGGGGAGTGGAGGCAAGGGTCAGCGAGGGAAAGGCGGGCAGATGAAGCGGGCAGGCGATTGGCTGAGCTGGGCCGGGTTTGTCGGTTTGGTGGCGGCGCTATTGCGGGAGACAAGTTGGGTTGATTGTCGACAAGGAAGAGCAGAGAGTAATGGATGGTGAAAGTGTGAGAGATTGATCAAGTACCGAGTAATTACACAGCATCGACGTCACAGTGCGTTCGTTGTGCGGAAACCTCGGAAAGCGCATGTGTGCACGAATAGGTGAGATGGAAAGAAGAAGGACAGGAACAGGAAGGAAGCCTCGAAAAACCCGCCGCTTTTGATTTGCTTCGGCCTCGGCATCCGCGGGGACGGGTTGTCGCTGTCGGGCTGTCAGCTAAGTTACAGGTAGCATCGGCAGGGAAATTAGTAGAGGCCATCGTCGGCTGTCTGTGGGAGAAATAAGGGCCTTGCTTTCCCATACCTTATTATTAGTGGCCCGTTCCTCCCCCTTTTGAGCGCTGGGTCCAATTCTGCTGGGCCTCTGACGTGAGGCCTCTCAGTGGGTAGCGGGTTCAACCACTGCAAGGCTGTTTTCTCTTGGCCCTGTGGTAGTCCTGTAATTATCTAGACTACCTAGTTGCGTCACTATCTCACCCACTCACATCTCTATCCCGGAGGATCCGTAGCAGCTAATTAGTAGCACGCAGCGAAATGTTGAAATCCAATGTGAATACAACCCCCGTGTTTACCAAAAGTAATTTGAACATTCGGTCTTGTTTGCAAGACTGCTCGCCCACGGAAAACCCCGTAGCAGATTCGTATGGAATCCTCCGCAGCCAGGCCGCCATAATCTCCTCCAGCTCCAACTCAGCTCGCATGTAAACAGACGACTTTCTGGCTTTGACCCGATTCTTGGGCCTTGCCATTTGATCACCGGGCAAAACGGCCGGAAAACCTGGTTTGCGCCGCATCACCATCGGCCCACGCCAGCTCATCTCAGCCGGTTCTCTCGGCAATACTGGCATCTCCCGCTTGGCATCTACCTTGGTCCTCGTGCAGGCGGCACTCGCTGGCTTATGGCTATGGCGGAACTCCCTATCCTGAACGTGAATCGTACCATGGCATGTGATTGAACGATGCGAGATGGCGATGTACGATGTACGATGTGCCATGTCCAGTAAACGATTCACCGTGTATGAGATACGACGTGCCGTGATCCATGTACCGTATCCGATGGGAATGCGTCATGTCGAATCAACGGTACCCAAGCTGGGATAGGCTGGGTACGGTATGATAATAGGAGAACGGCCAGTGAAGGAACCAGCATCATGATAGATGGGTTGATCGCTTCAGCAATCCGCGTATCGACTCCCAAATCTTCACTCTGCACCCTGGATCGGGTTTCGTTCAAAAGATCAACAAGCTCAAGGTACGCCGACATTACAAGGAGCACGCATTCTGTTAACTTCATGCGCCAGTCCCTTCCCAGGGACCAATATAGCGATAACTTAGAACCTGGCTAATCATGTTTAACACGTGTAATATTTGTCGTGAATACATATCACCGACTAGGCCTGCTTGCCCACTACTGCTATCGACAGTCCTCCATATGGCTTACGCTCAACCCAGGGTATCTTTTCGCAATGCTACACCAGCCTGCCCCTTGACAGGAGCCCCTTCTTTTCTACCAAACAAGTAATCAACGCCTCGCTAGATGCAAACCAAACGACACAGGAAGTACTCCGTCCACATGTATGCGCGCACTCATGGCACCTGTGGCGTTCTCGACGAATCAGAATCTTGTCGTCTGTGATCAACTGAGGATGTCGCTGAAATCGAGCCATCATCGTCGTCTGAGTAGTACTCATCCTCGTAGATCATTTGCGACTGTACACCCCGCCATAGTGGTGGGTTGTTCGGCGGGATCGAAGACTCTCCCTGCTGGTTCGTCGAAAAAGTGCTTCTGTTCCTGTCTAGCTGTGCCATTTCTCCGGATGCATCTCTCGATGGGCTACTGCTGCTGTTCGCCAACACCCCGCTCGAGGGTGAATACTCCGCCGTGATCAACTCCTCTTCCTCTAAAACCTGCTGTAGCGCAGCTCCGCGCCGAGAAGGCGCAGGAATCACCGTCACGGGAAGGCTCTCTGTATTGGGTGTCGTTCGTATCCGGTCACGGAGCTTGTCGGCCTGGTTCGCTGCAAAGTCCTCAAGGCGAGCTCGCAAGTCCCATCTGCCTGCCGTCGCACGAGGCTCTGCTGCCGGAACCTGCGGGGTCTGAGGCGACTCGTTGGGTGCTTCCTCACTCGAGTCACGGCGTAGCTGGTTTGCAAAAGTGAGGCTCCGCCAGCCATCTTGGCTTTGGGTCGCGTTGTTGGCCTCGAGATCTGGGAGTCGCCCACTGGCAGGTACCACGGCATGCCCATTCTGCACTGTAGAGGCTTGAGTCCACGGTGGCGCATCATCGTTTGCCGGATGGCTTTGCGGGTTACTGTTTGGCCGTGTGAGGTCCACCGCGCTTAGCCGTGGTAGCGGATCTGGCGTCCTGGTTGTGGCCTCTGATGGTGGTTGGTATCGTACAGCATAAACTGTGCTTGCCGCACTGGCGGTGTCTGTTCGACTGATTGGGGTGACCGCGGGAGCTGGCCGTGATGGCCAGATTGGCGGTCGTAATATGGCACCCATGCTCCGCTGCGCAGGCTCGGCCGTGGTCCCAGGGCCATTGTTGCCTGGTTCTCGATATCGGTTGGTGATGGCAGACATGTTGACCCATCCATTCGCCATAGAGGCCGACACTTGCTGCCGCTCGCCAGCGCTGCTGTCACTGGAGCCCCCTCCCTTTCGATTCTTTCGATGCCGGAGCCATGGAAACTCCGAGGCATCGACCTCGAGCATGTCGTCACCGTCGAACACTTCTCGTCCGAGGATCCCATCTTTCTTCTCCTCACGCTCTAGCGCTTCTATCCTCTCGACCCACTCCCATACCACGACGCTGGCTGCTGCGGCGCCAACCCATCTCACATAGTCTCCCCATCCGGTGAAGTCGGGCTTCGAAATGTCTAGGATGAAAAAAACGATGGGGATTACGATGGACACGATCGAGATGATGGCCACCAGGAAGATGTTCTTCATAAAGGGATGATAGAAGGCATATCGCTTTTTCATGAGAGCGTAGTACAGCACCCAAGCTGCATATAAGACTCCCAGTGAGAGCTGAAATAAGTAGCTGAGGGCTGGGACTGGATGAACGAAATTCTTTGGTCGCACTGTTGAATTGATGCCGTTCTCCGAATACCGAAAGCTGTTGAGGGCGCTGAAGATAACATCGAGAATGATGAGGGCGAAAGCAACCCATTTAATAATGACCTTTTCGCGTTGTCGAGGAAAGAGCCGGATCAGGGTTTGTGCCTGGGCCAGCCACAAGAAGGTATCGGAAACAAGGCGGATGACCTTGAGCTCGGTACTGCCCATGATCTCGTCCTGGAGTTCCTTTGCATTCTGGATGCCCCATGTGTACTGGTTTTGCGCGACGTTAAACGTATCTACACTGGCCACGGTGAGCGAAATGGCTACCGTTAGCGCGGCCACCTTTTGCAGCCACGGACGTCCGCCGATGCTGATACCGGTGCCTGAACTGTGAGTAAAGCCGCCACGCCGGCCAAGGTAGACGATGCCTCCGTCAAGAAAGGAGCGGGGGGTGACGAAGAGCATAATGACGAGCATGTAGGCCGTTACGGTGGTCGCAGCCAGGGCGTAACATATTGGGAAAGTTGATGCGTAGAATGGATCGCGGAAGTCGGAGAATTTGATATTGCTGTCAGAAGAGTCGTGCTGAGTGAGGCTGCTGTCACTCGCCACGGTAAGCGACGAGTCGCCCCGAGCGAGAAGCCCGGTCGGGCAGGGCGCTTGGTAGATGACGGCCTCAGCCAGAGGAACCTGTACGCCGCCAGGCCCCCAGGTCATGACACCTGCGCCGGGTAATAAGGTTGTCGTGCATAACGCTGGAAGCGCGGTGAGGGCCGCGGCGACTAGTTGGTTGGCGTCCATGATTGCGGCTGGTCCGGAATCAATGGAACACGCAATGAAGCGGCCAGCCGCGCGCGCTGACGATCTGAAAATCGGTGTTTTCCTTGACTAGGCGGTCGCCATGGGGTGTCGGTTAGGGGCGAAGAGACGCCGTGAGGCCTTGGACTGATGGTGAAATCGGGTTGACTCGATCGAATTCGATTCGGCTCGTCGCGATGGCTCGTGGATGGATAAGAAATTCGGAATCGGCGTGGTCGACAGCCAGATTTGCTTGGCGCGAGTCCCGAAAGGTGCTGAGTAGC
Source organism: Neonectria neomacrospora (assembly GCA_013756995.1). Taxonomy (NCBI): domain Eukaryota; kingdom Fungi; phylum Ascomycota; class Sordariomycetes; order Hypocreales; family Nectriaceae; genus Neonectria; species Neonectria neomacrospora. The sequence continues at coordinate 7,305 of JABSTB010000400.1, forward strand.
AGCGAGTGAGTCCGCAGGGCGTCGGAGTAAGCGGGCGAGGATCGTGAGTTGTCGAGGGCAGGAGTTTAATGTGGATGACGGGCGCGCGTCGGAGACAATCTAGCCCGAGTTGATGGTTCGGATTCGTGGAACGTGCCGCGGCCAAGGACCCAAAAGCACAAGTCCACCGGGCCAGACCAGCTCTAGCGGCCTCAAGTGGGGGATGGATCAATGACGGCGGTAGGCTGGGCGCCCAGAAAGTCTTGGCCGGTTTTTGCGAGCGAGTCGCCGTTGGTGGGTGGCGATCTGGAAAGGAGAGGGCGACGTCGATGACGGTCGCGATTGAGAATCGTTCTCGTAGCGGGTTTGACGGCGACTCAAGGAGTAGGCTTGGTTGGAGCTCGTGGGAACAGATCGACTGGTTGACCTCGAGAAGCTGTTTCTGGGCGAGGTTTGAATGAGGGCTCCTTGGTCAGTCGACATTGGGCAAGTCAGGTTACCCTCATGGTGGTGAGGAGGAGCGGAACCACGCACTGTACGAACCCCACAGCGCACGGTACGAATAGCGATCGAGAACGTGCGCCACGCCTCGTGGGATGACAGGGACGATAGAACGGCGTGAGATCCTTTCCCATCGCCCGCGAACTAATCACAGCAGCAGCCAAACAGACACAGTGATAACCGAACCGATAAGCTGACTAGCTGATACGAGGTGATCGTGGCGTCAAGGGGGAATAGCACAGTTGTGACGACACGATCCCAAGGCCAAGGTCAACACATGCAGAACAAGCTTCCGGCCCGTCAACGGGCTCGCAGAACACCAACGATAAATATCGGAACAGTGGGAGGTAAAACGACTGAACCCGGACGGTCGGGGTATGGTACTTAATTAATAAGTTTTTAGTTTGAGGCATGTATTGTTCGTCCCTAACAACACTCTTCTTCTAAGTAATTACGGTCGCCCCCTCGTTTCAAGAAAGTGCCTGGTGTGAAGGATGCTTGGTAAGATAGAGAAGCCAGCATGTACGAATTGTGACCACCACTCATTTTGAACGTAAATCCCTAGACCGGAGAGCAAATCAATACTCACTTTTATTCTTTAACACCTAACTAGTCCTTCCCCTCCCTACGGATCCTCTCACGTCACATGTCCTGTACGTGAGTCGGACACAACAAGCTAAGACGCGCTCGGCGCTGAAAAGAAAGATCGCACCAGGCCACCCCCCATGCCACTGAGCCACCCGCACTGTGCTGTACCGAGTAACCACAGTGTCAAATTGACAACTGCGCAGAGTAAGGTTTCCGCGTAAGTTTTCCGCGGCCTGGAGAGGCTGTCGCCATGCCGGAGAATTATGTCAGCTTTGCGCATCGTGACTTGCAACTTGGCCACATTTCAACCCTCCTCGATTTTGCACCTTCCTAAAGACGCATAGTTGGACAAGGCTGGGGGCCCCTGTTCTTGCTTAATCTCACTTAGCGACTCGGGATACTTCGTATCTAATACGTACTATGTTCGTACCTTTGAGCTGGCCCGGTTAGGTGCTTACTATTGGCATCAACACCTCGCTTCAAAACGATTGTGGCTCTCCTCACCAATTCAACATCTTCAGATGCATCTCCCAACACGTCACATCTTCTCCCGACACGACGGATCGCCTAAATTACACTTCTTCCACGTTGCAACGCGCATACACAAGTGCAATAAGCTTCCCGCTGCCAAGCCTGCACAGGAGATTTGCGGCCTTGGCAAAGCTTGTGTCTCCATGCCACAGAGCTTGGCCTCTGTGGTGACGATGCTCTCCAGACTTGGCTCTGCCCGCACGTGGCAGCTATGTTGATGTGTAGCGGCTATATTAAAGCCAAAACCCCACTCACTCACTGACTTGCGCAATGAAAACAGATGAGATAAGACAGGAAACTCCTGGGTATTTGGTCTGAACTCATGAAACTCATGTAACTTATGCAACCCGACCATCTTGAAGCCATCAACGCCCAAATAAATCAGATGCATCGCGTGTAATAAAAATGCCAGTCGCTTTCCCCTTTTCCTACTTCCCAGTTCGTCATGTTCTATGTCGCTCCAGTTGCTTCGTTCTTCACTCGTCGTCTGATTCCTCCTGCCCGGTCCGGTACCGCATCTCTAGCACCCACTTCTCGTCGAAGTCGATTCCGCGGCGGATCTTGGTCCCCGCCTTCCTCCACACTGCGCTACCCAACCCAATATCTGCGATGAACAGCCTCCATTCGTCCTCGTGAGTTGCATGGCTCAGAGCCTTGGGATCGTCGTCGTTTGGAGGCGTCACTGCTTCAAGTAGCCCTCGCTTAGGAGCTCCCATGGCAACTACGTACCGTGGCTTAACAAACAGCCGTCCCCCGTCGATGACGGCGACCTTGCCTGATGTAGGATCGATGCCCGTCGGGACATCGACTGCCAGAACAAATGCCTCGTTTCGATTCGCCCATTCCATCAACTCATAGACGGTGGCCTGGTCTGCGGTTCGTAATTCCTCAAAAGAAATGGTCAACCCAAGGAGTGCATCCACAATGAGAGAGATCGACACTGGCGGCCCGGACGCCGAACTCTTCCTCAGATGTTCAAAGAGCTCCGTCTTGCTTAGGATCTTGCCTCCGAAGTTCCGGTAGAGTTGGATTTGTTGCCGAAGGTCCTCGAGCAGATCTCGCTCTCGCTCAATCCCTACGAGGCACAGCAGGACGTTGATGTTCTTGTTTCGCAGATGGCGACCCGCAGCAATGGCCCGGATGCCGGACTTGTTGTTGCCGGCCAATATCACCAATGCCGGGCTGCTCAGGACCGCACTGGCCGAGGGATTGGCGCCCGCAAGCCCGAAACGAACCTTGATGGCAGGGTCTGACAAGGCCCTAAATGCCACCTCGGCAATGCCTCGTCCTGAATTCTCTGCCATGAGTTCTTCAGTCAACCCGACCTCGTTTGCGGCAATGTTTTCGAGATTCAGCATTTGCAGCGCCGAGACCGTCTCGAGTCGACGCTTTGACGGGACAAGGTATAGGCCGGGAGGATGACCTTGCTGTTTTCTGCTGTCAGTACTGCGAGATTCTGGTCTGGAGATAGACCACCGAGATAGATGACTTAGACGTACGCCAGAGTTGACTCGGCTCAGCGGCAGACCTCCAGGCACGGCAACGCCACTAGCTTTGCGCGACTGCGATCGCCGAGACGGCCCAGACTTGCTGTCAGCTCTCCGGTTGCTTTGGCTGCTTCGCACGTCTCGGCCCATAAGCCTTTCCGCCTCATTCAACCCGTCATCCGCTTCGCTGTTCCAAAAGTCCGCGTTCTTACTGATCGATGGCACTTCAAGAACGTTTTCTGTGTAGTGTAAATTCTTTCCTCCTGCAGTGCCTGGCTTTGGTCGACGGTTATGCGATACCAACCGGCTCGCATCGTCTACTTGATCTTCCTTTCTCATCTGGTCGAAGATGGTGCGCTTATCGAATTTGGCAAGGTTGTTCTCAAAGTCAAAATCGCCCATCTCCTCTGTAACATCCTCGGATGCCCATCCATTGTCAGCGTTTCCTTTTCGCCCCTTTCCGTTCCGCTTCAGAGAGTTGAACGGCTGGAATGATGCAGTACTCTGTAGGATTGGCGTTTGCCTCCAACCCTTACCACGGCCACTCTGGGAAAGGGGCGAGCCCTCGGCAGGCTGTGAATCATCCTCGAGACGCTGGCCTTTCCCTTGCTTCGATTGCCGTGGTCGTCGCTTTTTCTTCTGAGATGGGGTTTCTTGTGGTTCAGAGATGGCTTGGCCGTTGCCCAAATCAGTTACTGGGCTGTGAATACCAAGGTTGAAATCAGGAGTGGGCCTCATTGGAGTGCCTGCAGAATGTATGGACGAGACTGCACCAGGCAAGGTGGCTTGCATTTCAGCCGTGCCACTGCCAACGGAGATGGCTTTGATCGATGGCGCTCCGGACGTTGGTCGTCGACCGAGGCTGAGAATCGCTGGGTCTACAAACGCAGGTTGCGAAGGCGGCTGAGAGTACACAGGCGTCGCGACAGCTTTAACAGGCGGCGGAGGAGCATGCGTAGCAGGAGTAGCGGGCGTGTCGTCTGTTTTGATCTCCGAGAGATCAGCAATGTTGCTGGCATCGATCTTCATTTGAGGATGCCACTCCTTGGTTCCAGCGACGAAGACTAAGCCATGGATGTTAGGAGAACTCTGTGATATGGAGATCAGGGTGTACGCACCATTCGTCAGAGTCAGACAGCTGCCGGCCTCAACGTCCCTGACTGTTCCCGTGAGCGAGTATGCAGGGGGCTCCCTGAGCACCACCCGCATATGCAAACCGATGAATTGGGTCGCCATGTTGAAATGTTGCCTCGTGCGCAGTTGATGAAGACTCCTGGCGTTGCTGCCCTCCTTTTCCAAGCGAGAGCCCCAAATGTCCTGTGATTACTGCCCCCCAGACGTCATCAAGACTCGGGGGTTGCGGTCTAACGACTGAATCACGCACGCGTGGAGCGGGGGTGCCGAGGTGTTTGACGGCTGGAGGATCGTGCGTAAAGCTCCTTGGCTCTACTGGTGAAAGCAGCTCGTCGAGGGCCGATCGACGTCCTGGCGATGGGGGTGGACGGGTCGTCGTGAGTGCGGGCTGGGGTTAACGAGTGGATTGGTGGCGGATGGACTCGAAACAAAGTCACGCAAGACTGAGGTTCGAGAACTCGGGTATCGACCGTCGAGAGGGTGACTCGTGCTATCGGGGAGCGTTCCTAGAGGATGCTGCTCGGGCTTTTGCGACGTATTGTGTGCGCTGGGGTTTGCGAGGTTCAACTTCCCGCACAGAAGCTTGGCCCCATACCGGAGGGCGTCTCCCACGCCAACCTTTTTCTTATCGATAAGGCCTTGCTGGCCCTCTTTGAACGTCCAACCTCAGCGCGTCACTATTGTGAGGACAAAGCCTCGTTTGGGCTTGCAAGGGGAACTCGAAATCGAGTTCAAGTAAGTTGTAAGTAGAAAGCTCCGAATTCTAACATATCGCGTGAGGCTTTTGCAATTGCCGCCCGGGTGAATGCGCCGAACATTTTGCTTGTTAACCATTGAGCTCGGTAGTAGGATTGCATGCGCATGATGCAGGATATCGCTGTGCGGGGGGTTGCATGTATGCGAATTGCCCTTTGGGACATGAGATCAAAGGCGCGAATTTGGAAGGGTGCCCAACAAATGCACCGCAACGATCTCTCGTTTCATGATATTTATTTTCCATAGGCGCCTGTACTAGAATCCCTCTTCCATCAGTCTGCTCGTAGATGTCCTTGAAGCTGGAGCCTCAACAATACGAGACTCACATGGCCTCCTTAACAATCACCAATGACCTCTGGGCTCCTGGTTTGAGTGGATTCTATGTGTATTTCGTTCGTTATTGTACTCATCGGGCGCACCCGGAGTTGAATATCTAGTATCTGTCGATTTTGTTATCGACTCCCAATTGCCAGCTCCTGTACGCATATATAGCTTCAACGCCAACTCCCTTGTTTGCCATATGCCCTACCATTCGTGTAAGCTGTACGTGATTATGTATACACCAGTCGAAATCAAATCAACACATTCGACCTCCCATCCGAGACAGTTTGTCCTCAGTAACCGTATGATGCCATCGCCTCCTCATCGTCATCTAGATCGATTACTGTGGGGTTTTCCCTCTTCAGAGTCTCCTTCTTCGGGGCTTCCGTTTTTGGAGCCGCAGCGCCAATGCGGTTTGTTAAGAAGTCGTCAATGGACCCGGGCTTCCTCTTGCTGGCCTCCTCCGCACTGTAAAGTTGGTTGTAAAATGCGACGACTCGAGGATGGGCCATAACTTTCCACTTGTCGAAGCCCACGACCTGGAGGCCATCCTGAGTTGTGGCTCGGCTGAGTGCGACATATGCCTGCCCCTTCTCGAATACCCGCCCGAGGTTGACTTTGACTCTCTCCAAAGTCTGGCCCTGAGCCTTGTGAATGGACAGAGCCCAAGCCAATATCAAGGGCAACTGCGTGCGCTTCGCTTGGACCTCTCCATTCGGCAACTCGACCTTCCAGTCCTCAGGCACGCAGAGGATAACGCGCTGTGTGCCATGAGAAGTCATGAACTGGACAACCGGAAACTGGGTACCAGAGCGTTTCGGGCGCGCGTCTGCTTCATGACTGAAAGCCTTCAGTTTCCTCCTAGCCTTACTTGTCGGATCTTCATCAAAGTCAAAACTTTCGCCGTTGCCCATATCGAAGCTCTTCTCGTCCGAAAAGGCAATGACCTTGCCTAGGGACCCATTCACCAAAGACTCGTCTAGGTTCTTGATGAGCATGACTTGGGCGCCAATTTTCAACACAATGCTCTTTGGGGCCATCATGTTCATCAAAAGCTTTTCTCGAATCGCTGGGTCGCCCGAATCCTGGGCGTCGAACCTTTTCGCCGTGCCTTGTAAATCTTTTAGTCGTTTCTCGTTGGAGCCCTCAACTTCAGCTCGTGTAGAGAATAACTCGGCCACTCCAAGGCCATCATTGAAGTTCAGCGGCCTAGACAGAGCCTTGAACGCACGAACAGTATCTTCGCTGATCCTGCCAAGGCGCATCTCGTTGAGCATCGTTGCGAATTGCGGGTCACGCTGACGGAAAACCTGTGTCAATCCAATTGTGTGATCAATCGATGTACTCCAGGTGGCGGCGTCAAAGGCAAACTTGGTTTCACGCTTCGATGAATCGGGAACTGGCGGAAGTTGGAAAAAGTCACCAGTGATGATGACTTGAATGCCGCCCCATGGTCTGCCATTTTGCCGAATCGTCCTCCCGATCTTGTCTAGCTTATCGAAGAGATCTCCATCGACCATAGAGATCTCGTCAACGACAAGACACCCGGTTTTCAGCCAGCGGTTCTTGGCTTTTGGATTTCGCCGAATCTTTTTCACCAGCGTCGGGGCATCTTCTTTTCCTAGACCAATGCCTATTCAAATGGTTAGCAGCCACATCACCGTATACAATGCTGAGCTAACTTACCAGAAAAGCTGTGAAGTGTAATTCCCCCAATGTTGCACGCAGCAAGACCAGTTGATGCCGTGACGGCAACTCTCTCCGGATCCCGGGCATACTTTTCCTTTAGGGCAGTGATGATGGCCCTCATCAAAACAGACTTTCCGGTACCAGCCGGACCAGTAAAGAAGACACTCGAACCCTTGTTCACAACCAGGTCTAAAACGTGTTTCTGCTCATCGCTGAGAGAAAAGGCAAAGGATCTGTTGGTGAGAGATTTGCCAACACCTGAGATATTTGCCAAGGATGGTCCATCTTCTTGCACATCCTCTTTTGTGTTCTCTTCCAGGGCTTCCTTTTGCTGACGTTGGCTCTTGAGCTGCTTCTTTTGTTCTTTCACAGCACTGGTAGTTACGTCCCAGGGTTTGTAATTGGGCTTGCTGACAGGCGTCTGCATGGCAGGATTGCAGTCCTCATCATCTTCTTCGGGATCATCGTGTCGGAAGCTGACTGGAAGGACTCGCCGCTTGGCCTTCTTCTGGACTGGATAGTCAAATGAGTCTTGGTCTCCAGAGGACTCGCGTTTCAAAGAAGACTCTTCTGTAATCGTCTGCACCGGTATTATACGCTTCTCGGTTGGAGGGAGGTAATGGGATGCGGGGGATGAAGACCAGGGGATCTTCGTCTCGCTTTGAGTTGATTTGAGTGTAGGCATGCTGTTGAACGAAACGGGCTTAGATGTAGCCACGGAAGGGAGAGTGGGAAGAGCGGAGGGTGCCTCATAGTCAAGGTCGAGCATATCGTCGTCGCTGAAGTCGTCCTCGGCGAAGAACACGGCTTCATGAGCCTTGGCTCGAGCTTCGGGCTCGGTGAGGTCGATAACCATTGACTCCTGCTTGATCGAGTTGGATGATGTGTAAAGAGAGGCTAATCGGCCTGCAGCCGCCAGCGGCCGATTGCCGGGAGACTGGTTCATGTTCGTGACTCGGTTGTGGAGATTCGAGAATGGTTGGGTGGTCCTCGCCGACGTAGAGGCAAAGCCAGGCTTCGTGAGCTGGTCACGGATGTCGGCTTTAGGAGCGCTGGGGCTGCTCGAGGGGAATGGCTGCTTGGCCAACTGGGATCCTCGAGCGGGTGCGTTGGACTCGTACGCCTTATTAGCTTTGGCTAACATTGTGTCGACGCGGATGGAGGCCGGCGGGCTATGGGTGTGAACATGAGCCAGCTGGACAATAGTCCGGAGGAAGGTGCCACCAGTCGGCGAGGATCGAATCGGGAGATGGGCGATGCCAATCGTCATAAACCAGGCCGCAGCGAAGTCGTCACGGATGGGTGTAGTGTGCTGAGTGGTAGTGGAGGGGTGTGATAGCGAGCGAGCAGGGTCTGCAGGTGGTCCCGGGATCTCTGAGGTAGAACAACACCAGCACTGAGAGACCAGGCTGAGATGTCAATCACAGGCCCTCGACCTCTGAGTGGCTGCAAAACGCGTCAGGGCTTCCCAAAATAGAGTGTTGCAAGTGACCACTTTGGAGGTTGACGCGTTGTAGTCGCGACGTGCCTAGTCACTCCAGTATTGTGTGTCGCTTGATCACGTGACTGAGATAAGCTGCACACCGCATTGAACCCTCCAAGTTCCTGGCCTGATAAGACATCTACCTGCGACGAGGAAACAGCACTTCAAGTTCCTTCAGCAAAGAGGAAGCCGAGCCTTTGTGTTGATCATTATGCGTTACTATGTTTCTGTTGTCTGTAAACAACATTGCCTCTCCGGGAGGATAATCTGACAAAAAGGTCGCCCTCATAACTCCGTTCCCAATACTCTTCCTTGGCCATGGAATTACATCAGTTCCAGATCGGTTCCCAAAAACAACTACAAGTCAAATTTCCGTACATCTCAGGTGTCTCAGGTACAGTGTCATACACTCATCACAAACCCCGGTGATTTTCTCCCAATAGTGATGCTTAGCGGGCAAACTCTCTGTGAATCTCCCTTCTCCCTAGAGGTTGGAAAGGGCGAGAAAGCTCAATGCCAGCTTGATCCCTTCGACGCATGTAATCGCGTGCATCGCGCTCCCGCCAACGAGAATCGCGCTCTACCGGCATCAGGTCTTCAGCGAGCTGATCATAGAACCTGTCCGGCAGCACCCGACGCCGGGGGTGGTCTCTGACCCGCTCCAGCAACTCAGGGTCTCGACGGAACTCAGGGTCGCGACGGAACTCTATGTCTCGAGTAAACTCTGGATCTCGATGGAACTCTGGGTCGCGATACGTAGTATCGAGACGCATTCTCTCGAGGCGGTCCTCCACACGATGCAGATCATCCCGGAGGATCTCTTGTCGCGCCTCGGACGGAGACACAACACGGATGCCGCGCCGCTGTTGAATGATACGAGGCGGCAGCTGTGCGGGCCGCGGCCTATATGTTGGCTCATCATCGCGAAGACCCGGGTAAAGATCTTGTCTCGCTGGTGCCATGCCCCTCGGGGAAGGGACCCGAGGCGCGGGGAATGGAATAGGCTTTGCGACAGGCAATCTTGAAGCATAGTTCTCGGCAATGATTTCCTGCTCATGTTTGGTGTGTTGACGCGGCACGCCAAAGTTCTCAGGGAAGCGCAGCTGAACGGGAGTCCGGCTCCGACCTCGACGATGCTTCGGGGAGCCTTGGAAGGACCCGAGAGATGACTGCGGCGTGCTGAGGTCGCTTGCACTCGACCAAGAGCCATCAGAATAGACGGAGCTCTGGGAACTTCGAGGGGAGCCATGATCAGGCTTGTTGTTTTTGCCAATTGTAATGACTTGGACATTGAGCTTCTCTGGCTTGTTCTGTTTGTTGTCCTTGTCTCCTTTGTCTTGTTTGTCCCCCTTTTCTGGTTTCTTGTCGTGGAGGATTGGCTTTGGCTGTCCTTGGGGTATAGCCTTGTGCTGTTGGTTCTGAGGATTCGGCTTTGGCGCCATGATTGGCATATTGGGCTTGGGCATGGCTTGTACACCGAGGTTGGCGGGAGGCCCAGCAGGGAAGCCGTTCAGAGCGCCCGGAGGAGGCCCAGCTGGCTGAGGGGGCATTTGCATCTGCTGAGGGGGGGGATGGGGATGAGAAGGCGTCATCATTGTCATCTGTTGGTCTCTGTTTTGCGCTTCAAGCATCCTGAGCCCATTCTGCTCCGGAGTGGGTGTCCTCTTGAAGTATGCGGTGATGGAAACCCTTTCATACATGGGCTTCGATTTGCTCTTTTTCGAAACGGAGACATACTTCTTCTCCTTCCTGCCCTTCTTGTCCTTCTTGCCGTGCTTGTCGAAGTATGCAAGCTGCTCTCGCTCATCGAGCCGTCGAAGTTTCGACTCGAATTGGACCAACCTGTACGTGTACCGTGGGTCAGGTTCTGATCGGCACAGTCTCTCCTGGACTTTCTCTAGTTGACGCTGGATGGCGGGGGAGCAGGACGCCTTCTTCTCCATGACAGGTTTTGTGTCTCTCTCGAGAATGCGAACCTGTCGCTTTGTCTCTGGCTGAGAGATGTCGGTCTGCTCGATCTGTATGGTCTTGTCCCATGTAGGTTGAAGGCGATATCCCTCTTCGTCGACGTCGTGGGAATTGTCTGTCCTTTCTAGCCGGATCACGGTAATGGAGGAGAGACGCTCACGAGCATCAGCCTCGGTGAGGCGCTCACTCCGGATATCGCAAATTTCGACTTGGTTCCTGGACCGAAGGTCCTGGGGGACTGCATGCGGGGGAGGGGGAGGGAAGTGTGG
>JABSTB010000401.1:0-32787 GCA_013756995.1 Neonectria neomacrospora
GGCTTCACACTTGCCATCCCTGCCGCGCCGATACTGGTGTCAGCATGACGTGCTTGAAATAGGGAGTGGGGATGTCCCAAGAGAGACTCCTGGCGGCTGGCCTCGTCAGATCATGCAAAACTCCTTTCAGGATGCCATTGAACATTAGCCACATGTAATGAACTGGCTCCCATTTACTCGACTCGAGGGGTGCAGTCGGGCTTTCTTAGCTTGACGGATTTTCGTGAAGTAACCCCTGAACATGTCTGGCGCGGTGCTGCCATTGTCTTGGGCAATACTGATTCGATATGGATTGATTGCGTCATGGCTTCCCTCATCGACCGCTAACATATTGTACTTGAAGCTAACGGGCGCAAGAGATTGGCCACCTTAGTTTGTAAATTGATGGATCAATTTGCTGATCATCAAGTTGCAATACTTATGCATTCTGCTTCTTTCTAATGGGTTAAATGATAGAGGCAGTTTATTTATTATTTAAACCGTCAGTTACTAAGTACACCTAACATTTCTCTGGTAGGTGTCGGAAATTCGGAGGACATACTCTTTTTCCATGCTGTTAACAATTAATAATATGATGATACAGGTCCTGCTTTCGATTTTGATTCAATTGCCAGAGTGCTCGCTACAGGAAATTCGATTTCACAACGTCAATTCCCTTCTTCCATCTCGCCCGGATCACTACAGACCGCATGGGTAGGAAGAAGTATCGACTATGCTCTCTGCTAAAGACCCAAGCCGAACCCCCCTCACCAACGCATTCCCCTTATGAGAGACGTGATAGTCGTTCAAGACCAAGCCTTGGCTCTGTGAGGCTCAAAGTCTGGGCAAAGACTTGGCGTCTTGGCCTCCAGGGCAAATGCAACATCCTCACGCAGGTCAGCGCCCATAGCTCCATCACATGTCAAGGTATGCCCAGATATTAATAAAGCCCGTGAATTCAACTATAAGATATAATAAAACCCCAGAGAATCCATCCAGACCCTTCTCTGGGCCACTGCACCCGCTAATCATAGGCATAAAAGACGAGAGCAACCCTCGTGCTTCATGGCTCCGGTCTCGAGACCTTGCAAATACACGAGTCAATGAGAAGTCCAATTTGATAATCCAGAGTCAACTCAAGCTACTTCTGATACACAAGGAAAGTACAGTTACAAGATATCCTCTTCCACAACCTTAAGCTCTACCTTCATTCCCCAGCCATCCTCTCCTCCTATCCAGTTCTTCTTCTTTCCGACCTTCTCCACAATTTTCACATGGTCCCTCAAGGCTTTCTTCAACTTGGCAGGGTCATCTTTCACCTTCTGCACCGAGATTATCAGCCGCACTCCCTCCCTTTTCTTCTTGCGCCCCAGATCCCAAGCCCATTCAGACGAAAGGACGACCCGGGGTTTACTCTCTTCAATGTCCCCCGCGGGATAGAGGCGGCTGATCAGGTATCCAACCCTGCCAAGGTACGCAGCCCACCAAACCTCCTCTGGCGTGATGACACGACGGAGTGCGTCCTTGAACTGGACCTCACGCGGGGGCAACTCGCCCATATATCGCGACTCCAGCATGAGGGCAAGCCTGGCTCTGTCCTCATGCGAAACTCCGCGCGTGGCAGCGAGGAACCCGGCACTGGTGCTGTACAGGGCCGCTGTCGAGGCCAGCTCCTTGTCCATGATGTTGTGGAGGTACAGAACGTTGGCAAATGCCCGTATTACGTGCGGACTGATGTTATCGGGGAACCTACGGGCACCGTTCCTCGAGGGCCCTGGAAAGGAGGACGCGAGAAGGCCGTATATGGCCTGGGCTGACTCGGGCGCCCAACGCTGTGTTGAGACCTCGAGCGGGTCCTGTGCTCGGATACTTGGCGCGAGTTCTCTGAAAAGTAGCCCTTCTCGCACACCTCCTTGACAGAAGTGCGCAATTCGGATTCCATGCGGGATCGCCTCGGCTAGAACGTTGACCAGAAACGCGACAGCGGGGACTTGCTTTCTCCGCCGATCAGAAACGCGGAAGACGGAATTGGCGTTTCGAGCAACGTCTTCCATGGCTTTCGTGTTCTCGAACCGCTCTCTCCCAACAGTGTATCCATTGATAATGGATATTGGATGGGGGTGCTTCCCGACTTGGCTCATGTAGAGCAGCAGATAGCCCCAGCCTCTGTATCCCCCTCCCGAGAGATACAGCGGGAATCCGCCTTCCGACTTCGCCTCCGATACCAAGCTCTCGGGGACTCGGATCTTTTCGTAGGCGCCTTTGAAATTGTCGACCATCTCCCGGCGCAACTTTGCCACTGCCTTCTCTGCCTCGTCCTTGGATTTCCCCTTTTTTAGTTCCTCCAGAATTTTGGTCAATGCAGCCGCGCCGTATGGGAAGCTGATCGACCCCTTGTCGCTGATGCGGACATTTCCATCTTGGGATATGATCCAGGTCATCTGAGTGCTACCACCACCAAGGTCCATCATGAGGCCCTTGATGTCGGAGAAGCCGCTAGCAACACCTAAGGCGCCGACGCGTCCTTCGTCTTCTTTATGGAGCATATCGACTAGGAGTCCAGTAGCTGATTTGACTTGTTTTATAAACTCAGCAGAGTTCAGTGCGGCGCGAGTCGCTTCAGTCGCGACAATGTGAATATTGGATTCAGGAACCTTAAGGTCGACACAGACAATCTTGAAACGATTCAAGGCGGCAATGACGTCGTCAATGGTATCTTGGGGGATAGGTATTTTATCCCCGGTCTCTGGATCGAATTGCGCGTCGTAAAGTGAAATGTCGACACGATAAACGTGGAGTGTTGGGAGAATGCGAGCGAGAGGCGGGGATAGGTCTGTGACTGAAAAGCGGATCCCATTGCTAGGAACATGGTCGTTAGCCAGGAGGTCGACAACTCTCCGTTTCTTTTATTTCCCTTCATTACCGTTCCGCCACAAAACAATCAAGCAAGCCACCCGACTATTCAATATTAAATTAGAAAATTGTTTACCTTCCCATATCAACTATACCCCTTAAATAGCCAGTGTTCAGCGTTTGAGATTCATTTTGAGGCTTAGCGTTGGAACAGCAAGGCGAGCTGGAGTCGTCAAGAATGTCAAAATCGGAGTCAGAGGAGTCCATGGCTAATTTGAGATGTTGTCTGCAGTTAAGCTTTTTAACAACTGGGCACGTGGCCTAGATGCGATGTCAGTTATTAAACAAGCGAGGATGACTAGCGATCCGTCCGCGGCCGCAAAAGCTCACCTGAAAGGAACAAGCAAAGGGTAGTTGGACTGTGAATATTGACGGAAAAAGATGTCACGACGAATGTTTGGTAATATAGAGGATGTTTGGTGATATTGAGGAGTGGAATCAGCTTCGTATTTCTAGCGATCGAAAAGGTTACGCTATAGAAGGCTGGAATGAGAAACCCTATTGCCTGGATGCGAACGTCTACTTGACACATTGACACGTAAAGCTAGAACCTATTTTTATGGGTGCATCCCGTCTAGTAGCGCGAGTAGCTCGATTGCGGAGAAAGGGTCGGATGGGTCGGATGTGTTAGAATGTCTGTAGTAGCGCCATCGACTCCAAAAGCCTCATCTGCAATCAGCCAATGGGTGCGGTATTCTGCATTTCAGCTCCCGGTGCCCGTTCTGGGTCGTCAAACAAACTCTACGTCATGCGGGGATCAAACCCCTCCCACATCTATAAAAGGTTCAAGGACAGTGTGAGTTTGTGCTTAGTGGAGCGGACGACACCTCCCAAACCAGCCGGGAGAGCAGCAGGTGTTGAGCTACACTGGTTTCTGTGACGCGGCTCCATACAACGCATCAACTCTATAATGTGGCTGCTGTAACGGCCACGCTACTGGTTGTGATAAGGGCAGTCGCTCGGGAAGGGGGCGTGAATAGAGAGACCGTACGCGAGACAGAATGTCTTCAGCCTTCACTAGTTCACAATAATATGTGGGCGAAATTTCGTACTTGATGTAGTTCTCAGCATTGGGCTGCCATTTCGCATGGGCGTATCTGTCCACTGAGCTCTAATTGCGCCAGGCAAACCGTAGCGACACTGGCAAATAATAACGACAAGGACCTACCCAATTCAAGGACTCAAGTACCACCTCATAGGATACCGAAACAAACAGATGCGACTTATTCCGGTACTGGGATATTGAGGGGTCTCCAAGAGTGGGGTTGGACACACATCACCAAGACGCTTTAATCAATCTGCCTCCACAGTGTCGCGTAACACTACTGTTTTCATCACATGTTGGATGCAACATTCGCTAAAACCCGGATATGGCTTTTATTACCTTTCTTAGTATTATCAGCCTCACACAAGCTGAGTCTATGGTAGGTCACCATGGCCTGGTTGGGGTTTATTTACGAGGGAACACGTCAGGACCGATCATACGTTTGTCATGAATGTCGAGGCCACGCCATTGTCAAGATTGCGACTGGTGGCATTGCTGCGCGTGGCTTGCTAGAAGCTATGGGCCACTAAACCAGACATTTCGCTAGATCTGAGTACTTTGTACGGAGTAGGCATGCCAAGATCTGGGGAACTATGCGATGCAGTCGCGGCCCATGGTCTCAGAATTCACAAGACGTTCTTGACCAGTCGGCCCCATTACAATGCCCCTATCAGTCACTCCGCATACGCCACACCCGAGGTCTAGACGTGATGGCCAGATAGCAACTTAGGACCCCATCCCAGAGGTGTGTCAAGCCCAGCTATGCCAAGTCCGCGTCTGCACTGCCGAGGGGTACATTATAGCCTGACATACCAACTACACACAACGTACATCCATCAGCAAACCTTTATGTGCCAATGCTGCCGATTGATCCATCTCGATTCCCTGGTTCCAAGATTGCTGGAATTCTGTGAATATTAGTTCACGATACTCCCAGCGCCTCCTGCACACTTGCCATAGCCGACCATATTTATAACATGGATCGGTTTCAGAATCTCTCGCCTTCTGCTGGAAAATATTTCGAAGTGGACGGCATGGGTGATCCTGACCAGGTGGGTTCCCAATATAAATCGACTTCCCGAGATCCCACAGAGAGCCTTCATCCTCCAGTGAACAACACCTCCGATGCAGTATCCGACCCACAGCCCGATCAGGGTCCGAAGAGATCCCAGAAAACCTTCTTGTCGAAACTAGGAATCTTCGACCAAGCCCTAGATCCGTCTAGTCCATCGTTCGACTTTGAAAGATGGTCTCAAACCCTTGTCAAGTTGAGGAAAGAACTCGGCCTCCCAACGCCACCGCGTTCGGGATTCGCTTTCAGGAGGTTGAACGTCCACGGCAGTGGCCTGGCCGTCGAGCAGCAAGACACAGTATGGACATGGCTAACTACGCCGTTTAATTTCCGGGGATGGCGGCGACCAAAACAAACCAAAACTATTTTACAAGGCCTTGATGGAGTCGTGCAAAAAGGAGAGCTCCTGCTCGTGCTAGGACGTCCCGGAAGTGGCTGCTCAACTTTCCTCAAGACAATCACAGGCGAGACGCGTGATTTAGAGCTAGATCCAGAATCAATTCTTCATTACACAGGTGCGTCAACGAAAAAAAAATTGGAATGCAGGGCGCTGATCAGGAATCTTAGGCATCCCTCACAGAATCATGGCGAAACAATTCAAGGGAGAACTCGTGTACAACCAGGAAGTGGACGAACACCTTCCATACCTGACAGTAGGACAGACGCTGGAGTTTGCCGCAGCCATGCGCACGCCTCGGACTCGACTCCCACGCGTAACCCGAATCGATCGGATCAAGCACGCCACGGAAGTCATGCTGACAGTCTTTGGCCTGTCGCACACCCGCAACACAATTGTGGGAAATGATTACGTGCGAGGAATTTCCGGCGGCGAAAGGAAGAGAGTCTCGATTGCCGAGACGGCTCTCTCTGAAGCTTGTATATCGGCGTGGGATAATTCTACCCGCGGCCTTGATGCTGAGTCCGCCCTACATTTCGTTCAACGGCTTCGCACGCTTTCTGACTGTAAGACCGAGCGTGCCTTTGCATATTCACAATTAACTGCATACTGACCTCCACACAGTAACCCAATCCGCAAACGCGGCGGCAATATACCAATCTTCCCAAGCCATAGTAGATCTGTTTGACAAGGTCTTGGTGCTGTACGAAGGGCGGCAAATCTTCTTCGGCCGTACTGCAGCAGCCTCAGAACACTTTGAACGGATGGGCTGGCACCGCCATGCGAGGCAAACAACGGGAGACTTCCTGACTGCCGTCACCAACCCGGAGCAGAGAGAGGCGAAGGCAGGCCTCGAAAGCCTCGTGCCGAGAACGCCTGAAGAATTCGAAAAGTATTGGCATGAATCGCCAGACTATGCTTCTGTTCAGACAGAGATTGATCAGTACCAAAAGAAATTCTCCTTAGAAGGAGAGACGACGCAGAGAGAATTTGTGTCGACCCGCAAAAAGCTCAAGGCGAGGGGAATGTTGACCAGAGCTACACAGACAGTCTCGTTTCCAATGCAGACGGCACTTTGTGCCAAAAGAGCGTACCAGCAGCTTGTAAACGACAAAGCCTCGACGTTCACGACACTGTTTGGAGAGATCATCATTGCGCTCATAGTGGGGTCAATCTTCTACGGCACCCCGGACACTTCTAACTCCTTGTTTTCCTATGGATCCGTTCTCTTCTTCGCAGTACTCCTCAACATCCTGATGTCCATCACAGACACCCACAATCTATACAAGGGACGCTCGGTCGTCCGCAAGCAAGCGTCCTATGCCTTCTATCGGCCGTCTGCAGACGCGTTTGCGAGCGTCCTCGTCGACATTCCCGTCAAACTTGTCGTTGCGACATGCTTCAACATCATCCTCTACTTCCTCTCTGAACTTGCTATGACCGCGGCTCAGTTCTTCATCTTCTTCCTATTCGTCTTCGTGACTACCCTGGCCATGTCTATGGTTTTCCGCACGATCGCCGCAGCAACCACGACCCTCCCCCAGGCCATGGCGATTTCCGGCTTCCTCGTTCTTGCACTGATCACATACACGGGCTTCGTCCTTCCCGGGCCTTACATGCCTCCCTGGTTCAAATGGATCTCGTATATCAACCCGCTCTCTTACGCCTTCGAGGCATTGCTTGTTAACCAAGCACATGGGACCAACTATCCCTGCGCGGGTTTGGTGCCCCCCTACCAGGGCCTAACAGGCGACACGTTTATTTGCCCAGTTCCTGGAGCGGTGGCCGGAGAGACTTACGTGAACGGGGACGCGTGGTTTGAGACAAGCTACGACTACAGCTACTCCCACCTCTGGCGCAACCTAGGGATCATTCTCGCATTCTTGTTCTTCTTCCTATTCACGTATCTGCTAGCCACGGAACTTAATGTGTATTCCTCTACTGGCCCGGATGTCCTTGTTTTCTTGCGTGGCTGCGTTCCCAGTCACTTGGCACAGACCGACCTGAAGCACAAGGGCAGAGTCGACGCCGAGCCGCCGGTGGTGACTAGTGGCGCACCAGTCGAGGTGGACATGAACGAAGCGACACTAACACACATGTATCGAGAAACGTTCTCGTGGAGGAAGGTGAACCTAGACGTCATGATCAAGGGCCATTCGAGGCGGCTCTTGGATAATGCGTGCGGCTGGGTGCGGCCAGGCACGCTGACAGCCTTGATGGGCGTGTCGGGAGCAGGCAAAACGACACTTTTGAACACACTCGCCCAGAGATCACCGTCTGGCGTCACGAAAGGCGAGTTTTACGTGGACGGGAAGCCCCTCTCGGCGTCGTTCAAGAGCGACGTTGGCTATGTACAGCAGCAGGATATACACCTCGACACATCGACGGTACGTGAGGCCCTGCAGCTGTCGGCAATGTTAAGGCAGCCCCCCAGCGTACCAAAGAGCGAGAAGCTCGCGTATGTGGAGGAGATGATCCACCTTCTTGGCATGGCCGATTTTGCCGATGCCATCGTCGGGGTGCCAGGTAAAGGGCTCAGCGTTGAGCAGCGCAAGCGACTCAGTATTGGCGTGGAGCTTGCTGCCAAGCCGGCCCTGCTCCTGTTTCTCGACGAACCCACGTCTGGGCTCGACAGCCAGTCGTCCGAGTCCATTCTGCTTCTACTCCGGAAGCTGGCAGCCGGCGGGTTAGGCATCCTTTGCACCATCCACCAGCCGAGCGCAATGCTGTTCCAGCAGTTTGATCGCCTGCTGCTGATGGCGCGGGGTGGGAGGGTGGCGTACTTTGGGGATGTTGGAGGAAACTCGGAGACGGTGCTTCAATATTTCGGCGACCGTGGACCGAGGAGATGCGCGGATGCCGAGAATCCTGCCGAGTATCTGCTCAGTGTTATAGGAAATACCGATGCCGAGACACGCGACTGGCCTTGCCTCTGGGATACATCTGATGAGGCTAAGGAAGTGTCGACTGAATTGGAAAGAATGATGAATCTTTCTTCCGCACAAGGTCAACAAAATGGCAGCAAAGTGGCCAAAGCTGAACACCACGGCGCCTACTCGATGCCTCTGCTGTCACAACTACCGGTTGTCTGTCGTCGTGTTTTCCAGCAACATTGGCGATCACCAACGTACATCGTGAGCAAATTCATGTTGGGAATCGCAGGCTCCTTATTTGTTGGTTTCTCCTTCTTTCAGCCTGGTCAATCCATTCTGGGCGTCCAGAACGCCATCTTCTCTATCCTTATGATTTGCGCAATATTTAGTAGTCTGGTTCAGCAGGTAAGAGACCAACACACAAGACTCGGCTACAAAAGGTGCAGTGGCTGACGAGACGCTATAGATCATGCCGAAATTCGTTACTCAGCGAACACTTTACGAAGTTCGTGAGCGACACTCGAACACGTACTCTTGGGCAGTGTTAGTCTTCGCCAACATCCTCGCTGAGATACCATACCACATCCTCCTAGGCGTGATTACCTTTGCAATCTTCAACTACACGCTATTCGGGATACGATCGCCTGAAGACCAAGGACTCGTTTTACTTTTCTTTGTCTACTTCTACGTCCTTGCGGGGACTTTCGCACAGATGGTGGTTGCGCCCTTGCCTGACGCAACCACAGCCGGCCGGGTGACGACGATCCTGTTCTCGATGATGATCTTGTTCGCGGGCGTATTCCAGACCCCATCAGCTCTGCCCGGTTTCTGGATTTTCATGTACCGCGTCTCGCCGATGACGTATCTTGTCGGCGGTGTTGCTGTCTCGGGCCTTTCGGGGAACCCCATCATTTGCTCACAGGCCGAGCTTGCCATCTTCCAGCCCCGGACTGGTGAGACTTGTGGGGAATATCTGAAGCCATATCTGGAGGGCGGTGCTCCCGGAACGTTGCTCAACCCAGATAGCAGCGCCAATTGCTCGTATTGTCCTCTACAGTTTGCCGATCAGGTCTTGGCTCGATCGGGCATGCACTATGACCAACGATGGATGGACTGGGGGGTCGGGTTTGCTTATGTGGGCTTTAACATCGCCGCTGTGTTTGGGTTTTATTACCTCTTCAGGCTGAGAAATTGGACATCTTTCAGGCGTTCGTAGGATGATGAGTTTCCACTCCTCATTTTAGCTTCGCTACACTATCTAATATCTTTACTATTTACTTTTAGAACTTACTCTCCGGTTCCTTCTAAGCAAAGGTCGCACAATATGATACCGGCGATATGTAGCCCGTTGAACTAGCTGAGCTCGTGGATGTGCGAGGCTCCCTGTTCAACGTCGGGTTTCCCAGATCGACTGTGTCACTCCGCTACCAGAGCATTAGCTTGCATACTTCATTAAACAGAGGACACCTATGTGATTCTTGTGACTATTATAACAGTACCACACACAGAAACACCTGCAGTTGCAGAACTGGTTGAAACACGCTGCAATGTATATAGGAGGTGCCTTGTTATTCCTTCTCTCCTATGTTCCCTCTGGGCATATAGTAGATTTTAAGCGCGAGAGTGACTAGGTCCAGTGAGAAATCATGTGCCACCTTCAAAAGCCGCTGAGATGACATTATTCATGGCTTAAAGGCTTCTCGGTCTATCCATCCGCCTAACTCTGTGGTGTTCGTCAATAGCAGATCCGCCATCGATACGCTCGCCGCCAAAGAGGGCCCCGGCGCGCTGGGGCCCATGAATTCAACACCGAACGCTGTCGTTGCTGGAAACTTGGCAATACACTCTGAAAAGGTCAGTCTATGTTGCATGTCGTTGGGTTTACGGAGCCGAGGGTGGAAACGGTAAAGCAAAGATTGGGGCAGAGTGATGGCAGAGGGGTAGAAAGGGGAGAAGAATGGGCAACCCTCTCAGATATCTAGCTCGGTCGGTTACCTTCGTAAGCGTCCCAAGTGAACTGGTCAAGCGACGTGGCGGTGTCTTGAGGTGCGGCATCGGTAGAGGCAGCGAGCGGTGCGCCGCTTTCTTGTCCCTCTCGCAGCCCCAGCATGAGGCTCAGATGCTCAACCGCCCGCCGGGCTTCCCGAGACACCGTACTCGACTGTAGCCAGAGGGAAGACGTGTTGCACAGCAGATTATGAATCCTAGCGCCTGTGTCATGGTCCAGGGAGACGTCGGGCCGGGACTTGGCTAGCTGGACGTAGTAGCAGAGGATGCTTACGCCCAGTAGGAAGACCGCCCGCGGCCGCGACGACATGAACATCCACCGCGCCCACCGCACGGGGTACAGCAGCCCATCTGCCTGCGTCTCATCCATAACTATCTGTTGGAACTCGAGGATCTTGATGGCAGCCTGGACACAGGCGCTTCGCGAGTGCTCGTAGTGCGGCTGGGTATAAGACGGCGCGAGGTACTTCCGGTGCAGCCAAATGGTCAGCCTCTGTATGGCGAGCTGGAGCAACACGCGGTGCATTACGATCTGCGGCAGCACCATGAAGGACTGGCTGAGAGGCTGCCACCGGAAGATGGGCGGTAGCGAGGCCTCAGCTTCTTGCAGCTTTCGGCCCAGCTCCAGAATCTCCGTGTATAGGTGTTCCTGGGTGTCGTTGACGAGGTCACTGATCAGCCCCATCATCTTGTCTATCCTGCTCTTGGCCAAGCTGTAAAGCACGGGCGTGACCTCGGTCTCGGGACGCGAAGGTGGCAGCTCAACCGTGTCGTCGTCGAAGTCTGTGTCCAGCAGGTTGCGGGGCTCGGCTGTGTCATACTGCTGCAGCTTAAGTAGGCGTGGCAGTGCCATCTGGCTCGAGAGCCGCAAGTCCATCTGCACGATGACGGCCCATACGCGCCGCCGCATTTCGCCGGCAAATGGGGATATCTTGGGGAAGTTCTGGGGTTCCCGGTGGTATCCCTCACTTAGGGCGAGTTGCACAATGACGCCTTGTACAAGCCAGAGTCCAATCTCGGTATCCCCGGATAAGAACGACTCACAGACGAGATAATTGATCATTGCCTCCAGCACGTAGTCCCCACCTCTGGTGTATTGGCCTAAGACTAAACAGTGAAGACTCTGCTCCAGATATATGTGCACGCGTTCTGGAGTTTCCGGATTCTCTGGCGCCTCGATCCACTGTTGGTACAATGTGGCGACGCACATTATGCTGAATAAGAGGCCGATCCAGACAAACGGCATCGCATCTGGCTCCAGCCAGAACCTCTCGTACTAAGGGGTCCCAAATGTCAGTCAATGGGTAACTTCTAACACGCAGTAACTACCGTACCTCTCGGAGAAAATGACCACTGTGAAGTATTTCTGGTACAACCCCTTGTGCGTTGAAGTATCGTGCCACCATGCGGTCCACAACGGGCCGGGCCGGGATCGAGGCAAGAAGATCGGCTTTTGTAGTCTGGACGGGTTCATATAGAAGCCGAGGGCCAGGACTTTGGCGTAGTACATGGTCGCTGGTTGCCAGCATTCGGGCCTCCTCCTCCTCCTCGTAGTGGTCTCTAAGCTCCGCGATGCTGTCGAGGACGGCGGCCCAGTGGACGCTCCCGACGTAGTTGGCGCCGACACCATGCGAGTGCAGACGCATGCTGCCGGGCTCCGAAGGCGCGGGAGACTCATCGCAGTCCCTGCCGTGCGCCAGGGATGCATGCGGCGACGCGCCCGGTGAAGCCTGGAAGGAATGAGCGGACGAGTCTCGGACGAGACCATCCGGATTCACGGCCGGTGTCTGCGGCATCTGCTGCTGCTGCTGGACCAGGGAGCGCACGAGCTCCTCAAGCTGCTGGATGCGGTCACCGACGCTGACCTTGCTTTTGCGTGGCACGCTCGACTGATAGGTACAGGAGAAGCCGATTCCCCTGCTTGTGCAGGTCTTGCATGGCAACTGACGGTCACATCGCACCCTGAGGGACTTTCCGTCAGTCTCGTCGCCGATGACAGGGAACGACAGGTGAGTGACTTACTTGCGGCTCCTGCAAAAGATACATGACAGCAGCGGTTTCTCCCGCCGGCGATCCCGCAACTGCAGCGGCGAGTCGGCAGCGGCAGCGTCGGGCTGCTGTGTGTCGGGCTGCTGTGTGTCGGCGGGTGGCTGACCGGATGCATCCAGATGATCCATGGACGGCGAGCTTCTTTTTCGTATTCCGGATGGCTTCTATGTGATGAAGAAGAATCTGCGGCCCCTGAGCGGACACTAGTGAACGGAGCAGTTGACGGAGCCTTCGACGGAGCCTTCGACGGAGCAATCGACGGAGCAAGTCGGCGGGCGCCGGAGTAGCCTTGTCAGACGATCAAGTGGGGCAGATACGCGGAGGCGGCTCAAGATCGGGCGCCGTTGTGCTCTCGGCGCCGGAGCAAATCCGGGGTAAGCAGTCCACTTCCATTCCCCTTAAAACCACCACACGGACTGTGTTGTTTCCATCGTATCATTGTAGATGCGTTCCCATCAAGCGCGCCCCAAGCGAGAGGTAATAAAAGACAAAACTTGGGAATTACACTGCACTGTAAGCTCAATGGCTGAACCACACGCAGCTACAGCTCTCTGACAGACCACACAGACCACACTGTCTACCATCACGAAACTAGCGCCATGGTCGACCTCCATCCTGCCGTCCAGGGTGATTTCGCCCGTGAGAAGGACTCGACTGTCGGCGAGAAAGAAGACTCAGCCGCAGGCGAAACGAACTCTGACGACAATGAGGGTGTGAATGTGGACAAGGATGCTGAGAAAGGTATCCCGGAAGCTGGTGCAGCAGCTGCCACGCCAGCCCCAAACATCGTCGACTGGGACGGCCCCGATGACCCTGAAAACCCGCGCAACTGGTCCAGGGCGTACAAGTTGACCAACGTGGTCGTCGTCAGCCTGTCCGTGCTGTACACCAACCTCGCAACCACCATGTTCGCCCCTGGCGCCACCACCATGCAGCGCGATTTCGGCTTCAAGAGCAGCACGGTTGAGATCATGACCATCACCATGGCGTCGCTCGGCTTCGCCCTGGGCCAGCTGTTTGTCCCCCCGATGTCCGAGGTCTTTGGCCGCATGCCCATCTACCGCGCAAGCTCCATCTTCTACCTCGGCTTCACCGCCGGCTGCTCCCGCAGTACCAACGTCATCGAGTTTCTAGTCTTTCGCTTGTTAACCGGCGTGGCTGCTGCTTCCTATATGTCGACGGGTGGCGGTACCGTCGCCGACCTCTTGCCAAAGGAAGAGAGGGGTGTTGCCATGGCGATTTTCACCGCTGGGCCGCTCTTTGGCCCTGTATGTTGCAATTTGAGTACCGCAGAGGATTCAACAAGCTAACGCTGGTACTAGATCCTCGGCCCTATCGTCGGAGGATTTGTTGTTGAGAACTTAGGATGGAGATGGTGCTTCTATCTCATCCTTATGCTTGTGAGTATGGCCCCGTTACCTTCCCTCTTCGTTTCCTCCAGTGCAAAAGCTGACAACAGATAATTTTGTAATCAGGCCGGCGCTGTCACCTTCGCTACCTTTCTCTTCATGCACGAGACTAGTTCCGTCAGCATTCTCAAGTCTAAGGCCGCTCGACTTCGTAAAGAGACGGGAAACCCGAATTTGCGCGCCGTCGGCGACAAGCAGACCCCGGTCAAGCAGCTAGTACTACACGCTTTATCCCGCCCTATGAAATTCCTCTTTACCTCGCCTATCGTCGCCCTCATCGCACTCTACTTAGCCTTCAACTTCGGCGTCACCATGCTCCTCTTTGCCACCTTCCCGACCGTCTACGAGAATACTTACCACTGGGGCGTTAGTATTTCCGGCCTGGCGTACGTCGGGGTCGGTATTGGCTGCGCCATCGGTGTCATCACCTTTGCCAATCTTAGTGATCGCCTGCTAAATGCCGAAGGCGGGAGTTACCGCGCAGAACGGCGCCTGATCATGATGATGTTCGTCTCTCCTCTGTTCCCCATCGGCCTGTTCATCTACGGCTGGACCACCGAGTACAAGGTACACTGGGTCGTGCCCATCATCGGCACTGCCATCTGTGGGCCTGGTGCCGTCATTATCACTTCGTCTTCGCAGACATACATCATCGACATCTTCGGGCCGCAGGCAGCGGCGTCCGCCCTTGCCGCCATCACACTGCTGCGCAACCTGACGGGAGCGTTTCTGCCCCTTGCTGCCCCGACACTCTACGCCAACCTGGGCCTAGGCTGGGGAAACAGTGTGTTGGCCTTCATCACGATTGGATTTATACCTGTGCCGTTCTACTTTTATTGGCGTGGCGAATGGCTGCGGGAAACGTTTCCCGTCAAAATCTAAAGATGCAAGGGACAGGGATTCTTCCCTGACATTGTTTGACAATGTCGGAAATGTATTCTCCTCGCTTGTTCGTCATCCCTTGTAAAGCGACTTTTCCTTTTGTCCGTTTATTTTACATGAGCGAGGCCAATGAATTTACATAGACTTCCTGCTATATCTCCCCGCTTATTAGACTGTACCATAGTAGAGCCAAACCCAAGCCCGTGGCCGTGCTGCTGCTTTTGTAACCCAATACTGGATCTAAGGATTATTACCTCTCATTCTACATGTAAACATACAAGCTCCTGGAAAATGTCATCTTATCTCCTACATCGTTCTTTAACACTTTGAGGAGGCCAACCAGAATAAGTGAGAACAAATACGGATGTAAAATAAAATAAAAGTGTACCAATCGCGCTAAGGGACCGAACGACCTCATGATATTATGCGCTAGCTTCTTTTCCCTAAAACTATTAATTCCTTCAAACTTCTTTCAAATTTCCTCTTCAAATCTCACGTACCAACGGTTCAATAAATGCAAGACCTTAAAACCGTCGTTCAGAGTCTTCCCTTCCTTTTTATAACTGAGCACTAGCTGATTTAGCCTGAGCTGGTCTGATTTGCCCTGAAGGTAGTGACCTACCCTGAGCTGATGGGATCCTACCCTGAGCCAGGGCCAAAATATGGTATGGTGGTCCCGCACGGCTTGACGGCCAACAGTGGGAACAAGGTTAGATTGAAACTGTTGGTACGACTGCGGATGTATTGTGTAACTAAGGCGGAAGTTGTGGACGGTGGCGTAGTCCTACTGCGGCAAGGCGCCTTTTAGGTACCGTATGCACTTCTTTCACTACCAGCAGGTACACAGAATGAGTACATTGAGCGCCCGCTAAATTCTGTGAGAGCAGAGGTACCGGTAAGGCTGTGCTATTGGATTGGCCTACTTCCCCATACGGTACCCAAAAGGTGCCTTACCACGGTCAAGGAAGGAGATAGGTCAGATGCAATGTAGCCTCAGGCGGAAATGCGGCCCCCAAACTTCGTCTTACTTTCCTGGCCTGAGGACTTTCGCTCTGAACAAGCAGATTGATTCATATCCTCAGACACCATGGAAGCCTTCGGTGCTGCAGCGAGCGCCCTCGCTATCATCCATCTCGGCATCAAATCAGCTCAAGCAACTCGAGACTTCCTGGCGGCTTGCGAGGACAAGCCGGAATCAATTGCGCAACTCGAAAGAGACCTTGAGTCGTTGTCTGTCATTCTCGAAAGACTGTCGCATTGTCCGCTGGATGCCTCGTCTACCACAACAGTAACGTCGCTGAAGCTCCATCTGAATGCCTGCAATAAGGAACTTTCAGAAATCGACTCCCTGCTGCGGCGTTGGAGCAAGAAACCGTGCGGGACTGTGAGCCGACTGCGAAATGGTTTCCGAACGGTATTCAAGGATAAAGACTTGGAGCGAGCACGCAGCCAGCTACGAGACTTCAGGATCCAGCTGAACCTATACCTTGGACTACTTCAGGCCGAAGCTACTGCTAGTATTTCCTCGCTCAACGCTAGCACCGCCGATGCCACGGGCAACATGTTGCAGCAAATTCTCAGCAGCGTCGGAAGGGTACACGACCGCCTGGACACCGCGAATATCGCAACAAGCGCAGCCTCGGGAATTGTCGAGAATGATGTGATGGAAGCATGTTCGGAGCTTGAAGAAAGCGTGGAGCGCCTGGGCAGATTGGTAGACCACAAGGGCTCGAGCCTCGAAGCAGGAGACGCGGAGCAAATCGTCGATGACCTGCGAACTCTGCTTCGGTCCGCCAGGGACCAGGTGCTCACTGGCTGCCGCGATCTGTGCGCGGATCATCATCAAGAGGAGATGGAAAGCAATCGCGGCTTACGAAGTGACTTGCGGCTGATCGAGGGTCTTCTTCTCGGTGCCCCAGTCATGGCAATTAACCAACCCGGTAGGTCGTGGGTGTACCGCATTATTTTCGATTCACTTCTCGTTTCCAATGTTTTCTTCGCCACTTGGTAATGTTCCAAGCTGATAGAACACAGCTACAAGTCCCAGCCAGCTTCTGGGCAAGGTCCTCGGTGGCTGCGTTGTCAAACAAAAGCGGCTCCAGGAGGAAATTGACGTTGGCTGTGGCATTATCACCGTCACCTCAAACAAACGACGACGGCTGAACAAAGACTCCATGTTTTCATCTTCGAACCCCGACGAGTGCCACAGGGACATCATTGCCAGTCTGCTGTTCCGTCCGGCCAACTCCTCATCGATGGTTGCGCTCTCAGTAGCGCAGGGGCAGCTCCTCGATCACAGCGTCCAGAGCATTCCCAGAATATCGATCAACCCCATAATACCTAGGGACTCCCTGGTATTTAGAGTTATTGAGAATGGGCGTCTTGATGAGTTCCGTACCATGCTTGCCGAAGGGAAGACCAGCGTGAGGGTCCATGACGACGAGGGCATGGGACTTCTCCAAGTGAGTCTTTCCGACCATAAGACTCAGACCCTTACCTAAAAATGTATAGTATGCTGTAAAACACCCGCATATATGCAAGTTTCTCATTGAGGCTGGTATGAATGTCGACCATGTCGGTGACGGCTGCACCCCCTTGGTGTTAGCGGTGAGCAGACAGCACCACGAAACCGTCCGACTGCTCCTCCAACATGAAGCAGACCCCCTTCTCGACACATCCGGCTGGGCTGCACCACTTGTGGTGGCCTCCAGTTACGCCCACACTGTATGTCTTCCAAGTTTCCATCAAGTCCAATCAAGGGCTCATTAATGTACTGACCAAAGCAGTCAACTATTGAACTGTGTTGGCAGCATAGTTATCATTTTATCAGGGATGAAGTCAACACTTACTGGCATACTGGCCGTACGGCCCTGCTCTTTACTTGCGGCTCTACAGACGCTCATTGTACTCGCGCAGTTTTGGCCGTCTTGGATGACATGGGCGCCGATTTTGGGGCTCGAGAAATCGAAAGTTCTTCATGTTTTAGCCGACCAGGCTTTACGGGGTTGCACGCCCTCCTGTATCATGCACACTATCCTAAAACGCAAGATGAGCTAGAGAGTGTCGTTTTCCTCATTAACAGAGGCATCTCAGTCCACGCAGTGGATGATGCAAGTCGAACAGTGAGTGCGGTGGCATACTCGTTAAACTTTCAAAGCGAGGTCGGAAGCTACAGAGGAGATCTTTGGGATGCAGCACTAGTCATTTGTGGATACGACCTGACAGACTTCCGAAGAGACTATCCTAGGCTGGCGCAGTACACTATCGACTACGATAGAGACGCCTTCGAAAGGCTCTGGCAGGGCATGGAAGACCTATGTCCATATTGGGATGACTGTCGATGGCCAGAGACTGGTGGGGACAGTCTATGTGGGTTTCGTGATATTTACGGGGATTTATTTGATGATTCAGATGATTCAGGAGATGCGCTATCTGACTCTGAGGTGGAATATGGTGAAGATCCGGATTCTGACGAGGACGACCGCAGTGCCTCTGAAGTCGGGTCTGAGCGCTTGGCCACAGCTAAGGGTTAGTATTCTAGGAGAGGAGGCAAAAAAGTCTATCGTAGCAATTGAGTCTGACAATTTGGAGCTTGACAAGATACGTGTCGTACTCCCAGATCTATGGAGCCTAGACGTTTTACCGAATTATTTCGGACCACATATTAGTAATAGACTCTCCTAATACCATGCCTTCCTCTGTTAGGGAACCAGCCTTGGGCCTATGAAATTTGGCAAGGTGAGCGTGGACTGGGCAAGGTGAGTTAGGGTGAGCTGAACCTGAGCGAAGCTTATCGGCCTCTGAATTTGATCAGATCGAGCTACTTTCACCACTTCCTGCCCAACCATTTTTAATACAGGGCTCGGAACTCTCTAGCTGAGGCAATGTTAAACTTGACGGCTCTAATCTAGTTCTTCTTTCCTCTTTTATCTCCTCTTCGATGTACTACACGTACGGAATCCCGCAGCTCAGGGTTAGGTAGAGAACCACATGACAGATGCTTTCATAGAGCTTCTTAGGCCACCACGAACCCAAGCACACCAGAGTCGTCAAACTCGGACGAAACTTGCTGGAACTCGACATTGGATTTTGAATCCAGCTCACGCAGCGATTACGCCGAACATGGCGGGGTTTCGCCTCTTTCAGGTGGCGCACATGAGGCAGATGTCCAACCTGACATTAATGGGGATACATTTTGGGTTCAGCATCTCCTCGATAACTAGGACGCTTGTGTCGAACGCCTCTGCCTTTTGCACGGTCTGGATGGCCTGCAGGACGTCCTCGTTGGGGACGTTGGTGAGGGCGCGGCGGAACTGGTAGATGAGCGCGCCCTGGACAGTTTCAGAATAGGGCTCGAAGCTGCTTCCGCCTATCATCTGTACTTTCTGCAGGCCCTCGTCCTATTCCTTGTCGACATTTTCTTGATGTTCTTAATGACCTACGGAAGATCGTACAGGATGCATCCCTCAGCCACGATAGGCTTATTATTGCGCGCTGCGTCACACGGGGGAGGCCGTGGCTCCCACCGATGTCCACGATAGCGGGCCAGATTCTTGGCATTGTTCTTAGTCAGGTAGAACATTAGTTACGAACATGTCGTGGGACGGCCTATCAATTTTCTTACCTGCCATAGTACGTTACCAAGAGAGAGGGCAAATCCTAAGATAACTTTCAGGCTCCAAAGGGTTTAAAGGGTCGGAGGGAATGGTGAAGGCCAGCCACTAGTGCTAAAGGAGTTACACGAAATCAGGTGTACCAGAGTCCTGAAATATGTTTTAACTTGAAACTGGGATCTATGTGAATAACTAAATGACAACAGTAACTTGCCTTCGCAGTTCAAGATTACGGACTTCAGGCGTAAAACAGAAAGCCCTGAAACTTGAGTTAGCTTCCTAGCATGCAAGTATAAAACGTTGGCCTTTTAGTCCGCTGATACTGTGAGGATTGACATGATTTCACACAAGGTTTAATACGTCGAGTTCTCCAAGCTAGTACCTGTTGCACTCGATTACTGTCAGGTGCTCTAGGAAAACTTCAGTAGCCAACCGTCCGACTCCGTCTCGCCCTTGGCATTTATGCCTCCCCAGAATACAACACTCTTCCCGCCACACAAATCCGCACCGAAAAAGCCCCGAGGTCCAGGGTGAGCCTTTCCATCAGCTTGTTTAGGCTCTGTAGGAGTTATCTCCATCTCGGACCATCTGAAAGACCCGGAGTCTACGCCAGGGATGTTGTCTCGGACCGTATCTTTGACACTAGACGCACTCAGGCCATCTGAAGGTAGTTGCAATGACCACATGTCAGAGCAGAATCCACCGTCTCGGCTTCCAAAGAAGTACACAAGGTAGTTTCTTCCGAAGCCAGTTGTAATCGCAATCAGACCACTGCCAACTCGCCGTCGAGGCCCAGGAGTGAGTGGGCTCGTGGGAAAGTCAACCCTTGACCACCGTAAGGCTGTGTCGACGGCATCTAGCTTGAGGGAATGAATCGACCCGCTCACATCAGAGTCGGCACTGATGCAGTAGAGTGTCTCATTCACCAAGGCTGAATTTAGTGATGGTCCTGGAGCGGATGGAAGCTGGGTCCAGAAGGCGCGAGCAAAGTCAAACAGCCACGTATCGGAAGACTGCGAACCGTCTCCCTCTCGACCTGGTTCTGTTTTCCCGCCGTGAAGAACGAGGGTGTCTTGTTTTTCGTTGAAGAAGATGTGGTGGTCATATCTCGGTCTCGGCGCCTCGGCGCTATTGCTATGAATCCTGGTCCATTGGATTTTCTGCGAGTCCCAGACCCACAAAGAAGAGCCATCATCAATGTTGTTGCCATAATTGTCTCTACCACCGTGGACAATCAGTGACATGTGGCGAGCACAAGCGGCGTGTCCAGTCCGAGCTGATGGCCCTGGCATGCCAGGAGCGGCAATGGCTGGATAGCACGCGTAGTCGACATCGTTAGGCTGGTCATCGGAGGGCACTGCAATAGCGTGTATGTGTGTAGAAGACAGCTGACCGCCTGTGCTCTCGCCTCCAAAGATGTACGCTTTGTTGCCAATGACTGTGATGGTGTGACGAGACCGAGCCAACGCAAGGCTACCTCTATCAGTACCAAGCTTCCGCGAACTAGGACACCAAAGATACTTACGAGCTATCGTGTCCTGAAGTTGTAGCTATTTGGCTTAAGGAAGCCTTGAGAAGCTGTGTCGGTTTCGCCACGGTGGCTACAGCTGCCGCTTGAACGCCCGTGGAGACAATCTGCTCGGCGACAAGAGCTCCTGCAGCGATCTCGGCCATTTTAAAGCACTGAGATAATGATCCAGTGAAATTTTGGTGTGATGAATGGAGCTGAAAGGAAGCTTTGCTGTTTTCAATGTCATAGAAAGTACATGACGTATTCTGAGACTGTTTTAGATACATGATTACTGCAGATCTTTACAGTATGACGTAACCACTCAACTTATCACACTTCGGATAAGAGGAGACGACGTTCAAAGATTCTAAAGCTCCTAGGTGCTCTTCAATGGCGTATTGATACAGTTTCTATAATAAACATAGAGGGTATTCGCAATGATTGAAACAGCCTCGCCGTGGATGCCGGCTCAGGTAATAAGCCAGCCACCCACATGCATACCTGTGATGATCAAATCTATCAGTGTCTCATGGACAAAATTGAAGCTAAGAGACCAATCCCATCATGATGCAATCCACGAGTGCTATTATTTCTAAAGGGGAGCTTCCATACACTTCTCATATTTACCAGGGGGTTTCCCTCACAATCCTCAGCAACATCATACATCTATAAAAGCGGGGAATGTTTTTCGGTACGATAGCAGCGAGAGCTGGACGCCTCAGTGGCGACAAGGTGATGAAATAAAAGCGTAGGGCTTTTTTTTGGAGGGACCGGAAGACTCGGCTGGGGAGTCTTCCGTCGAGATCCTGGGGGTCACTTCCCGTTTGCAAATTCGTAGCTGCTACATTTGACATTGCGGATGGGTGCCAGCCGAGGGGGCTAAGGGAGCAGGGTTCGTCATATATAGAGTAGCGGAAGCGGAAAATGCATTTCAATTCCAATGTAGTCAGGGGTCGGAATGAATAAATCGCCAAGTGAAGCGCTGCTAAGCAGTAGCCGGTTAGTTCCCGCGGTACAGGAATTCCACTAGGCGGGAGCAATTCCTGGCCATTCCAGACGAATTCCAAGATTAGGCTCGCCCTGCAAGTCCCGCGGCTCCAATATGTTGTCAAACGAAGTGTCAACGACTAACTCTGCATGCGGCTGGTCCCCTGAGAGCGCATTCTGATGCAACAATGCATCAGTGTCCTGACTCGGGTTTCTATACCGATGGTAGATTGCAGTGTTTCGGCTAAGTAAGGCCGTTCCCGTCTACGTGGCTTGCAAACACTCGAGACTCCTTTCTGCGCAGTGAGTAAATGGCGTTCCTCCCGAGCACTTGACCTTTGACTTCGACAGCGGTGTTTGCCGAGGATGTCGCATTAAGGGTGTTTTGACCGTGTAGTCGCTCATGTCACTGTGATGAGTCCCTGCTGAGTTCATTCTTAGGAAATAGTTGCTCTTTATCTCGTAAAATTCTCTAGAGCCTTTCTCGGTAATGTTGGCGTTGTAGAGTAGAGGAAAAGCTCATGGTCCTCAAGCTAAACAGAGATAAAGAGAAGGCGTACAAAAGCCATAGTTCGAACACTAAGAAGCTCAAAACCTGCAATAGGCAAGGTCCCATGTTTATATCAATAATTCCAAATCTGTTGCATCGAATCTATTCCACTCCTTATTGCCTGGAGCCATCGGCGATGAGATTTGATCGACGATGGTATTCTCAATACAAGATCGTCGCTTAACTATATACGTACGTACTAATATACACCGACCGGATCAGAGTAGCCACCATAGGAGGAACTATCGAACTTTGAGCCACGTCATTTTCCCACAACATTCACTTGCGTCATACCCAAGCCACATCATCATGCCGAGAACCAAAAAAACTCTAGTAACTGTCTCAGGGGTTTCCATGACTAATGTGCACAGGGTGTGGCAACTTCCGTTTCCTCTTCTGTTGACATGATCATATCCTTGCATTTCCTTAAAGCCGCTATCACAGCTTCAACACCACCCTCTGCAGAGCCTCAACGGCGCAACAGAAATGGCGCCTCCAGCTGAAGCCAACGGCCATAACGCTCAGGGCCATCAAAGGCGGCACCTCAGCACAATCAACAGCCACCTCGTCGCCGCATGTGGGGAGTTCGTGGGGACCTTCTTCTTCCTCTACTTTGGCTATGCTGGAAACTTGATGGCCGTACTGCAGGCGCCAGACGCGGCGCCAAACGGCGGACTGTCCAGCACAACCAACTTACTGATCGCCTTGTCGTACGGGTTCGCGCTTCTTGTCAACGCCTGGGCTTTCTACCGCATCAGTGGCGGACTGTTCAACCCAGCAGTAAGCACCAAGCTTTCCGCTTTGATGCAATCCAAACGCGACGCTCAAAATAACAACGCAGGTCACGATGGGTTTGTGTGTTTCAGGCCAGCTCCCTTGGATGCGGGCTGCGTTTCTGGTCCCTGCTCAACTGCTCGGATCCATGTGCGCTGGTGGACTCGTCGACGTAATGTTCCCGGGATCAATTGCTCAAGTCAATACGGTACTTGGGTTTGAGACTTCCGTTGCTAAAGGCGTGTTTCTGGAGATGTTCTTCACAGCCCAGCTAGTCTTTGTTATTTTGATGCTGGCTGTCGAGAAATCTCGGGATACCTTTCTCGCACCTATCGGCATTGGACTTGCGTTGTTCATGGCCTTGATCCCAGGTATGTGAAACCTCCTATTGATCTGTTCTAGTCAAGAGCTCACATTATGTTTCCCGTAGGAGTATTTGTTACTGGCGGTTCTCTGAACCCCGCGCGGAGTTTCGGCTGCGCGGTTGCTGGTACGACCTTCCCTTATTATCACTGGATCTACTGGGTGGGACCAGGGCTCGGTGCGGTCCTGGCTGCTGTATTTTATCGACTAGCCAAGTTTGTACACTACGAAGAGGCAAACCCTGGGCAGGACCTCCCGTATGAGGTCTAGCAGTCCGGGCGTTGACACAACAGGAGAACAATCGTATTCTTAAGTTGTTTCTTTTATATCATAAACATCTATATGAAAATAAGCTAGGAAAGCTCTACCCAAGGGATTATATAAAGGCTCGGTTGTGTCTTTGAGCCACATGCTAGGTAAAGCGCACTTTCAGAATAGTGTTGAGTACGGAAGAGAGATGTGATGAATGACGCATTTTCCACGCAAGTCGCGCAGCGTGACTTCATAGTATGTTAGCGCAAGTGCGATATGGCTGTTTGGGAAATTTCACCACTAGTCTAAGCTCTTGAGACATAACAGTGGTGAACTTGAGAATAGCCCCAGGCGGGCGTGGAGTTGCATGCGGGCTCCGTGGTGTCTTGGAAACAAGTCAGAGAAGGCGAGGAATAATATTTATCTGCTCGCACCGGGACATATGTTCATTGACACGATACATCTTTTGGGGGTTGCAACTGGGCTCCTAGCATGTCTCGAGGGGATTTATGGGGAACAACAACCAACATTTTGCTAGGATTTATTTGATCTATTGGAATAAGATAGTAATATAAGTTCCTTTTTTTGAATTAAGGTACCGGCTGATTTCTCGGTGCTTAGAGAACTAAAAGAATTCCTTGTGCTCTGCAATAGCCATTCTCCATAACCACACCGCAGTTGAGATCATCTACTCTGCCTCATCATCCGCCTCAATGTCCTCCTTCAAGTCAAGAGTGTGGAGAAAGAAGTGGTCGGACGCATCCAAAGCGCGATCGTGATTGGTCACTAGCAGTTTCAAACCCGGATGCCCGTCACGCTTCATATTGTCTGTCAGCTGCACGAGCTTCGCCATCACCATATCTGTCTGTCTCACGTGCATCGGCTCCTCCCGGATTACACTTGTGACAACCCTAACGAGCACTTCTCTTCGAACTTTGTTTTTCAATTATCCGCTTCCACAAATCAAGAATTCAACATGTTAAAATACGAACCATTCGTCATTATCTCCTCTTCTCACACAATCACTCTCAATTTCCTCATCATCATGAACGCTCGAGCCGACCCTCTTCCCCAACCCATCGCCAAAGATAACGTTCGACTGGCTCCCCATCGTTTGCGATGATTGCATTTATATTTACACTACTTCTACCACCCCTATAGTCTCAGTTCTCCAACGGACAGCTACCCATTCGATCTCCCCGGTACATCATTCACAAGATGCGTCATCAACGTGTTGTTACCACCCCTCTTCACGCCGATACTGCATTGCCTGCTGCTTCATCTTTGCCATTTGGCCCTGTTTTTACTGAGTAGCGAGCAGCGCCAGTTGCTGCAACATAGGTAAGCACATGAGGTTTCTTCGATCATCGGCGCAGAAACTCCCGAGCTGCCTGGTTGTATAGGTAAGATGACGTTTCTCGGACCTGGGCCTAATCACGGAACGGTTGGTGGCGGTGGAGATAGATTCGGGATTTGCAGAGATCCCTGCCTCTATCTGAACTTTGTTCTCCTTGTAGAGGAAGGAAAAGAAGAAGCGAGAAGAGAAGTTGAGGGAGGTGACCGGGGTCGGAAGCAACACTTCAAATAGGTTCGCAAACCCGTCAGTGGGGCAATAGCAAAGGTGCCAAGTTACCAAGGTCGTATTCTGAGATTAAAATAGCTACATCGCTAACAATACGAGGAAGGTGGATGAGTGAACAGAGCTTATTCCCGTATAGCTGGCAGGGCACTGATAAGTACAAGTAGAAGACCGGTCGCACCCTGCTCGCCCTGTAGAAGATTCCTAAATGTGTCATTTCATACACATAGGCAACAGGACCACTTCCAGCATGATCTTTGGTCTGGCTTTGTTGGGCCTCGTTGGAGCTGCAGCCAATGCCGAACAAGCAGCCCCGCGAGGTCGCGGATGTCTAGTTTCCGATGAGGGTCTCGTTCAAGACGCAGTCCACCATTCCACTCTTCATAAGCCCAGCCGCCGTCAGGACCTTCCCAGCAACATCACTGTAAATGTGAACTTCCACATTGTCAGCACCGAAGAAGACGAGAATCTCATCACCGACAAAATCGTCGACGCACAATGGAAGATCCTGCACACGTCTTTCGCCAAGTACAACGTCAACCTCGTGCTGAACTCGACCGAGCGCGTCGTGAACAACCTCACTGGCCATGCGTTCCTCATCTATGAGGGACCGGATCTAGGCTGGGTGCATCATGAAGAGGAGGAAAATGAATACTTTAAAAGTTCACGCAAGGGCGGTTACGATGCCTTGAATCTGTACTTCTTCAGCAAGTATTCACCAGGTGCTACGGGATACTGCACCTGGCCCACAATCATCGAGGAAGGCGACGACTTGACTTTTGGCCTAGACTCGTGCCAACTTAGCGCAATGACGATGCCAGGATTCACAGTTGAGCAAGGCGGATTCGAGGAGTGGAACTTGGGCCACCTTGCGGTTCACGAGGCTGGGCACTGGTTTGGTCTCAACCACACTTTTGCTGGTGGTTGTTCAGAGCGAGGTGACTTTGTCGCCGACACGCCTGCACAGAAGACCGAAATTTATGGGTGTCCCATTGGATCGGATAGCTGTCCGGATAGCCAAGGCCTGGATCCCATTCATAATTTCATGGGCTACACGACCGACAACTGGTATGTCTTTTTTCTTCCCGTGGTTCTCAGGTGCAGCGCCGCGAAGCTGGACATATGCCTGGTTGGACAGATGCTAATCAATATTTCTGTAGCACTAACGAGTTTACCCCTGGACAACAAGATCGTTTATTTGACATATTCTTTAGCTATAGGAGAAAGTCCTCGATATCCAATGCTTAGACAGCTGTATCTAATAATCATCCGTCCGTTTCTATAGAGTCAAGCTGCGTACCGTAAACTATTGCAAAGTGCGTAGTTCAGCCTGTAAGGTGGCTGTGCTTTGCGACTTTTCGTCTGGCTGTTGTGGAATGTGCGTTCGCCGATGCAATGCCGTTGCCACCGTGTGTAGTACCTGCCTTTAGGGACACCGGGCCTTAGGATAATGGGTACCGAGTATCTCCAAGTCCTGTGAGCTTTAAACAGTTATAAGGCCTATAACGCGCCATGTACCACTAGTAAAGAAAGCCTCAATATTAAAACAGACACTGAATTGAAGGAGAGCCTTTTGGGAAGCTGGAGTCTTTGTGAGGAGAAGCTAGTTTTCCGAAGCTGTCGAGTACTTTGCCGTCTTAGTCAAAGACTCCAATTGCGAGGCCGAGGGCGTCTTGATACCTCCATCCGCAGGCCCGGTCGGGCTTGGTCCGTTTCGTTTTCGTCAAGGAGCAGAGATGGGGGTTTTCTACCCAGTTCTTTTCAGTCTTGACAGTCAATACCAATATGCCATGTTGATCAACACTGAGTCACTTTGGTGTAGATGGTGACAGAAACTGTGGAGCAGAGGTTGGGGAGGGAAAATAGTTGGCGTGAATCAAGTGAGACTTCAAGCACCACGATCTTGTCCGCCGCAGCTTAAATAGTATGATGTAGACTAAGAGACAGCGAGAGAAGAAAGGGGTACGGTTATTAAGCAAGAGCACTACCGACACGATCAAGATCGACTAAGAATCAAGAATAGGTGAGTAGTCACTCGACGAGGCAACCAATAATACCACTGCTAACTGTCTCCGAGGCTCACAATGCGTTCGCTGCGTCAACATGGGCTCAATCCGTCGTTTAATCACGTGCATGTTACACCTGAATCACGTCACGAGGTAGTAACTGAGTATAGATGCGGGGAACACACGAGCGAGGAGCAATTCAAGTCAGTACAAACGTCGATCACTTGCCCTTCACGACGCGATGAGGTATCACGACGGCATCTCCTCCGCCTCCCCCTCACCGGCTAGCGAAGCGGAAGGGTCTGATCACGGTGGAGGCCGCGATGATAACCATATCTTCCCAACATCCCAGGGATTCCTTTGGCATCGTAACCAATACTATGGATCATTATTCTTCAATATCGCGGCATTTATCCTTCCCGCTCTCTATGGCACACTCTCCAAGCTGTGGGTAGCCAATATTGACGCATCGATGGTTGTAACCACGGACAGCTACACATATATGAACACAGCATCAGAAGCGCTCAATGAAGGCCTTCCAAGAGCAGCTTGGCTGATCATCGGGGATAAAGCATCGAGAGACCTGTCGCGGCGACTTCAGTTGACTCATACCTTAATCGCTTTTCAGTCTATCGTAGGGCTCATTCTAAGCATTATCTTTGTTTGCGCGGCATCCACTTTTGCGAATAGCTTCGTAC
Organism: Neonectria neomacrospora; assembly: GCA_013756995.1. Lineage (NCBI taxonomy): Eukaryota > Fungi > Ascomycota > Sordariomycetes > Hypocreales > Nectriaceae > Neonectria > Neonectria neomacrospora. The sequence goes on from JABSTB010000401.1 coordinate 27,959, forward strand.
CGGTAGAAGTACGACAAGCAAGCTTAGCCTACGTTCACATTGTGGCATTTACGGTACTAAGCGGGGCGATCGAGACTGCGGTTTCTTCAGCTACTAGAGCTCTGGACAGACCGGATGTCCCGCTGGTCATCAGTTCGATCAAGTTCGCCATCAACATAGTCCTGGACCTGTTGATCATCTCCCGGTTCCACGTTGGTTCATTCAAGCCCACTGTCAAAATGCAGGGCATCATTCAGCTTGTGTGCAACATGGCAGCCGCGATTATCGGGCTTGTCTATTTCCTCTGGTCCAACACTCTGCCTGTCTGGCGAAATCTAAACCAGCAATCGCATGAAGATGGCTTCGGAGGCGGCAACAGCATGGCCCCAACCCCACGAGCACTGGCGATCCTTCTCCGTCCGGGTGTTGTCTTCTTCATCGAGTCTGCTGTTAGGAACGCTCTCTACCTCTGGCTCGTTACCACCATTGTCGCTTTGGGTTCTGTGTACTCTACCGCTTGGGGCGTGTTCAACACTATCCGTTGGGGGCTGGTCATGGTTCCTGTCCAAGCACTCGAGGCAACATCTCTCCAATTCATCAGCCACGAATGGGGCGATTGGCGGCGGGCAGTGGGGGTCAATACCCGAAGACCCAAGGCAAACAAGACACAGGTCTTCACAATCGTCCGCCCTGCTCTGCAGTCTCTTTTACTTGCTCTCCTCGTTGAGGTTCCTGTCGCTATATGTCTTTCACGAGTTGGCGCCCGGCCATTTGCACTCTATCTTAGCGGATCGGACGAGGTTGCGGATGTCACTGCGTATATGTGGCGGACTATTGATTGGTGTTATGTGTTCTACGCAATGTCCACGCAGATGGCAACTGTTCTGCTGGCGACCCGACCTAGGTGGTATTTATACCAGAGCCTAGCGAGCAACCTGTTGTATGTTCTACCTTGGGCGATAGCATGTGAAGTGGTCAGCTTCAACCAAGACAATGCGTGGTCTTATCATAGGTTGGTTTTCGGTGGTAGTCTAGTATTTAGTTTCCTTGATGTTCTTGTCGTTGTCGCTATTTGGACTACTGCGTTGATGTCGGGCAAGATGAGACTTGAGGTGTTTCGCGAGTAAGCCATGATCACACCAAATGACAAAAGTCAGGATGGACTCCTGATCTCGTGGCCGCCGGGTGATTCTTGTCAGGGACGCCGCCTATTGTTCTTCACTGCTAAACACAATGAGTGCCAAAGCAGGCCTCGAGTGAGAGTGACTTGGAGAATTATCCCGCTAGGATGTTAGCAACTTGAAAACTGCATCTGAAAATGTGCTCCTTTGAGTCTCTCCTAAGCTGTGGCCCTCGCGACTCCGTTGTTGGCATGCATCAAAGCTACAAACAATGCGCCCAACTAGTCGGTTATAACACTCTCAAATCTCCTCCCACTATAGTCATCTAGCGAATGTTGGTCAGTAGACTACTTCGCACATTGTCAAAGCGGAACGATGGTTCGCAGGAACTTCGCACTATGATCAGTAGCTATGAATAAGAAGATAGAATTGTCGGCTAAGTTATGATTGTTTTTTCTCCGCAATCAATACCTCAAGTAATGTTCTACCCTCCTACTCATTACCCACGACGCCAGACAGATAGGATACAACTCCATAGGTACCAATACAGTCCTCGCAAAGACCACCTTGATGGCGGCAAGACATCCCTACTAGGTCCGGTTGATTGCAGTCCTTGAGCCACCGTTTCCTGGCGTCAAGCGCTAGCTGCCTCGTGCAGTTGCTCCTCGAGCTCCTGGATCCGGGCGTCGGTCTTCTTCTTGAGATTCTTAAACGCGAGCTCCTTGGCATCACGAACGTCTTCGGCCGCCTTTCTCTCCTTCTTCAGTCCCTCGATTTCTTCGTCCTTCTCATCGACCTCCTGCTTTGCCTCCCTGAGTTCGTTGTTGGCAAATGAAAGGTCGGCCAGAGCCTTCCTTAGTTTAGTCTTGGATTCGTTCAGGTCCTTGGTCAAGCTGGAGTTCTCTTCCCGGAGTTGGTCGCTTCGCTTCTTCTCGATTGTGATCTGGGCCTCGAGGTCGACGATCTTGGCCTCCAAGCTGGAGATCTGTGACGTCGCCGCCTTCAGCCGAGCCTCTACTCCTGACAGGGCAAGCAGTGCTGCATCCAAACGCTTCTGGAGGTCATCCTTGGCAGCCCTCTCGGCCTCAAACGCCTTACGAGCCGCTTCGAGAGCCCGGTGGTCCTCGGCATCGTGGTCTGAACCCTTGCTGAGGAGGTCCTCGAGCTCATTGATTTTCTTGGTGAGCGCCTCTTTTTCACTTGTAGCTTGATTCCGGGCATCGTTGAGTGTCTTCTGCAAATCAGTAGCCTTTGCCTTCTCGACGTTAAGGTCGTCCGTCAACTTCTTGACCTCGCCCCTGAGTTCGCCGTTCTCAGACTTGGCGGCGTCGATTTGTTGACCGCGCACATGGAAGTCGGCGTCAAGAGCATTGTATCGCTGTGCATTGTTAGTAATCTCTCTCTACACGGGACCTCACAGGACCATATACCTCCTCCGCATACTTGGCAAGGTAGCCTGCTTGATCTACAAAGGAACTCGTGTGCACCAAGACATCAAAGAGAGTACGAGGGAAAGGCAGCGGTGTCAGAATGCGAGGGAGCGAAGGTTGTGCCTGGGGAAGGCGGACTTCAAGCTCGGCCTTCTTCGGGGTCGACTCTGGTGGGTTCCAATCGCTGCATCAATGGCCGTTAGCAGTGTCTACATAGGAGTGAGTGATAGTCAAACTTACTGGGAATGACGCTCAATGAGTGCTGATAGAGTGAATTCACCAAGATCCCTGTTGTCCTCGGGTCCTTTCATGTGCACGGCAAGCTTCTCGGTCTTGTCATCCCAGGTGCAGGTCAGGTCATAATAGGAGTGGTAAGAGAACTTGACGCCATTCCCAGCTCCAGGCTCCAGCTTTTGGACCGCGTTACGGAACGATGGTGACTTTTTGTTGCTGGACCCGTCTTGTGTCCACTGCCAGAGCGACAGCACCGGCTTACCCTCACCAAAGCCTTCTGGAACAATGAAAATAGCCATTTCGTTGCTCGCGAACCCCGCCCAGTCGATTTTTCCAGTCCATATCCGGACGGTTCCAGTGGACTGCTCGCTCTGAGACTCCCAAATGCGATCAAGAGCCATAACGCTCTTGGCGTTACTAGGGTTTGACATGGTGACGTTGAGCTTGCCATAGACTTGCTCAGTCGTGATCTCCCACGAGTAGTAGTGGTGTGAGAGTGTAAAGGTATCATCGCCACTCGGAGTTTTCCCAACCTTGTCAACGATGAGGTTCTGGAACCAATTGGGCTTCTTGACGCCCTTGGCATCAACTGTCCACTGGAAGAAAAGATAGACAGCATCGCCGACGTGGACAGGGCCATTAGGCAAGATGATGACAAAAGTCTCGTCCTGGCCGTAGCTGAACCATTTGAGCTTTCCACTGTAGACGAGCATTGCAGCGGGTGGGTCTCAAGGTGGAGTTAGAGAATGTACGTTTGTGGAGAAGTTGGCTTGTGAGAGAAATCAAGAAGGGGCGTTGTTTGGCAAGGGATTGATGGGTTCTCAATTCTGAATTGCGAGGTGTCGACGTACTTTATAATCGGCCCATGGCTCAATTCGGCATGACCTCTTGGCCGATACCTTGACCTGGATATGGCTATTGGCGTACAAGATACGACATGGCCATCCTCGTTCTATTGGATAGTCCGTCTGGAATGTCTTTTGATAGTTTTCTGCATGTCTTTGCTAGCCAGCAGCTGAAATACCATGTGGCTGCCCGACGCTGAATGGTAATGAGAGATGGTCAATCCATCGTATGATTGCCAAGAAAACAGCTCGACTATTGCAGCCACTCGGAAGCAGCTAAAGGTTGCCGGGGTATGTATTATGCTTTGTTGTTGCTAAAAGAGAATCAGGCTTATCTAGTCGCAGCTGAGCCATGTCCGTGCGATTGGACAAACCACATGTAACACGGTTGAGGCCATCGCTAGTTAGTCTGACATGCTTGTGGCGTTTCAGTCGTCGATATAATTGGTCTCGAAGCCATGCGGAGAAACGGTTTAGCGGGGCAATTGATCTTGATTGAGCTGGTCGCTGCGGCCTGAAGCGCCTAATCATCTTGAATTGGTAAGACCATAGAGAAAGTGGAGAGCTGAGACCTGACTGCTGACTGTTGCCAAGGGTCCGGGGAAGATCAGCGAGATGCCTGATGAGAATGTTCTCTTCCCGGTGAAACAACAATACCAACACCCAAAGGAAAAGGCTTCTAATTGTCCCTCTTGGAAATTCTCGCACTTGAAGAGAAGTGCATGTTTGAGGCTCTTGGCTGCCAGCACAAGAATGGCCGAGGAATCGTCTTGGAAGCATCCTGCTTCATTTCTGAGTCGAGAAGCCTGGTTAAAGAACGAGTGGTCAGAAGTTGTTCTTGGAAATTTACTGATTTTTATCACTGCCAAGAAGCGTTTTCCCTGAGATTCGATGGTAATGCTAACGGAGAGTATTACTCTGTCAACACAGTAGCAAAGTGCCCCCTTGTACCACGATGTTGCTGGGCCATTGTGCGTAACCAGAATATTGCTGCATAGTAGACATTCCACCCAGTGTGCACAATAGAAATTGCCAGGATCTCGTTTTCTTCTAGGCCTTTTGTGAAAGTAAAAACTAGTTCGCAGCGATATACTCGGTGATGGTGTGTAATTAAAGTTGAAGGAAGGGAAGTGATTGCGCTGGATCCCAGCAGTTTGGTCATGCTGCGGGGTTACGTTACCTTGGCGTCGAGGGTATTTAGTGTGGAACAGGAGGTCTTT
>JABSTB010000401.1:32828-56615 GCA_013756995.1 Neonectria neomacrospora
TCCATGAATGCGTTGGCATAGCTGTTGTGATGCCGGATGCTTGCTTGTAAGATGTCTGCTGCCGCGACCGGCACGTGACATCTTAGGTGACTGCGTTCAACATTTAGCCTACCCTACCCTATATCCCTGGCCATAACCCGGGGGTTTCGTACCCCGGGCCAGCCTCATTATACTACCTCGCCTTATGAACAAGGAAGGGTATCGCAAAGTTCAGCAGAATTGATCAGCTAACGTTCATTTACTAACTGGCGAAATACAATAAGACATCAGGTCCTCTCCTAGATGAAATGTTGAGTCAAAGCGCAAGCCTCACGTCAGGGTTTCGCGTTGTTTGGGAGGCCTGTGAAGGCTGATATTGGACCTGAAGGGGAGAACTCATCAATCATCGCTAAACATAGACATAATGCAGTTCAGTGTAATGAATTGTCTTAAGAAAGTGTACAATTGAGTGACAGTTTTTGTATTTTATAAACGATAAGCTCAACATCGCCATCTGGCCAGCATCATCAGAAAAGCAACTAAATAGCTGTTGAGAAAATTAAATAGAAAGAATATTGTCCAAATCCCTGACGATGACTGTATTTTCGTTCTTGTTTCGAATCTCGAAGTCGTGTGGCTGTCTCAGTTTGGCATTACGCAATCTTACTGTTGACTAGTCTGAGTCTCTAGTAAAACAAGCTAATAAGTGGTGCTACGCTCGTTCCCCGCAGACCTTCATGTTCCTTATGCAATACCAGATATGAATTCCACACTCCTTGGTGTGCTATAAGAAGCCGGCTAGGGTGGTTAAATCTTACTCCAATTGGGTACAGTGCGTATTCCATGCAACCCGAAAGGCACTATCTGTCAAATTAATTCTTCGGGACATCAGTGACCGACCACTACCCGAAACGGAAGTCCCCATACGGCGGGGCAGAGAGCTGCCTTACTAGCGACGGATCGGTGAGCGGTTCCCAGCCAAGGCTACACGTCACCGGTAGTTGGCTGCAGCTGAAGTGTAAAGCCGCTATGCCAAGCTATACCTTTTAGACTACATGGACAAAAGTAGGAATAATAGCTGTCAACTCGAAGTCGGAAGCGGTGTGCTCTAAAAAGATCAAAGTAATTCTGGGATGACCTGAGCGTGTCTCCTTTCGCCTCTAACGAACCGGAACGCAGCCAACATAGTCAACAATCACAAACTAGTGCTTGGAGGTGGTTGAGATTCTCCACCTCCCGCTCTTGGATATAAAAATGATCCAATACGTGGTAAGATAGTGAACACCATTGAAAGAGACACTGCTAGGACAAAAATTAAGAACTGAGTGATGTTTGCCACGGCCTTGCCGGCTCGGGGTACTCGAGGGACTGAGAAGATAGAGAAAAATGATGGCCGTGACAGGTGGACTCGTCTTCCATGGGACGATGTGTCGGTGAGATCATTCTGTTCCGTATCTAGTCGAGACAAAAGTTCTTGGTCCGAGGATCTAAACACGCGGCACCCCTATACATGGTGCGATGCAGACTTTAACTCGTTCAGAGGTTATGTTGTTCCAACTTTCACACGGACACAGCCTACGTTCTCCTTCTTTCCGTAATGTAATGTGGTTAGACTGCAACCTCGTTTCGGTCCTTTGCAATTACGAGCCCGGTTAGTGCATGACACCCTGACGGCCCACTAGCCTCGACCTAAGAACGGCGTATCCGTAGACCGCATTTTCCTTTATTGCAGTAGTTTCAGAAGCCGCTCACGGAGACCACTTGCAGGGGCCAGCTTAATCATGAGTTTTCCCGATGATTGTTGTACAGCTCCACTAACACCCGATTGGAGGAACGAAAAACTGCGTAACATTCTGAACTTTAACTCAGTGGTGGAGCCATCCATGACTTAAGGTTATTGTTTACCTTAATGCGCCACGGTCTTAGCGATCTCAGTTCGATATAAAAGACTCTTAACTGCCCTCACTACAGCGAACAGAAACACCTCTTCATCAACTCACACTACAGTCTTCTACCTCATCTCAAGATCAATCAACACTCTGCAAAATGCACTTCCAACAAGTCATCGCTACTCTGGCGCTCGCCACAGCTGCCTCCGCCCAGACCTTGAGCATCCCTGCCCGAGTCGGAACCGTCACCTCCCTTCCTACTCCCAGCACCATTTCTGGCTCCATCGACCTGGGAAACCGCGAGTACGACCGTGGCCGTGACTGCAACAATGACGATGACACGGGCGATGAGAACGCTGTCTTCATTCTGAAGGACGGCGCCTCGCTGAGCAACGTCATCATTGGCGCGAGACAGCTTGAGGGTATTCACTGCAAGGGAAAGTGCACCCTCAAGAACGTCTGGTTCCGAGACGTCTGTGAAGGTGAGTCCCAGCACAACCATGCCATCTACGAACACGGTTTTGTCTAATCAAACTTGATAGATGCCATCTCTGCCCTGGGAACTGGCGACGTCCTGATTCAAGGAGGTGGTGCCCAGGAGGCCAAGGACAAGGTTGTCCAGCACAACGGCCGCGGAACGGTCACGATCAAGGACTTCACCGTTGTCAACGCCGGCAAGCTCTACAGAGGATGCGGTGATTGCACCAACAACGGCGGCCCCCGCAACGTCATCATCCAGAACGTCAAGGCCAGGGGCGTCTCCAACCTGGTCGGCATCAACTCCAACTACAAGGATGTTGCCACCATCTCTGGGTCATGCGGATCCAGTGTCAAGAAGGTCTGCCAGGAGTTCAAGGGAGTGGAGAAGGGCAACGGCAAGAGCACTGAGGTCGACACCACTGCTAACTGCAAGGGACAGTCTTCTCTGCCCGCTTGCTAAGTTATTCGTCAATGAATAGCTGCGAGGGGAATGAATGGTGTGATGCTATCATGATGTGATGCTTTTTCTGGCACCTGGGTTTTCTTTCTGGTAGACCTAGCTGTTGTGACAGGTTTTACTTAAAAGTCGGTCATTCTCCCAGTTAGTGGGAATGACATGCTTGTTGCAATATTGAATTCGAGACCTTCTTTCTCTCGCTCTTTTGTCGTTAAAATAAGTGACATGCTGATTGAAGAACCGGCTTATTCTCGCCGTGAACTGATCCTAGGTCAGAAACTAGAAATGGTGTAGAAAGGGTTTTACGAGGGTGACTCTGAATTTTATCAGGATTGATTCAGATGTGGTTTCTGTTGGAATTTCTTAGGCGATATGCATTGCTTGCATGGAGCACGTCGAACAGTGTCATCTATTTACCCTAGGCTCTCCAGCTTCACGACTTAGATGGGAGCCGGTAAATTGCTGGACCACTTGGTGGCTAGGAACTGGACGCTACCCCCTCTTTAGTTGCATTATTAATGCGGGACTGGATGTTATGAAGAAGGCCGAGATGGCAGGGGCTTGTCAGTAACGCCGCGCGTCTAGGCCTTTGTTTCGCCACCAGACTCCGTTACGAAAACGGAAGTCATAAGAGAAACATCCGACTCAGAAGATACTGAAGGCTTAATGGCGGTGTGTGGGTAGCGTGGGGGTAGTATTGAGCCTCGACCACTGAGTCAAACATGGCATTCTATTTTGCACTCAATTAGTCACTCAGCCAGTAAACACCAACTGAGCTGTCTGTTTAAGCTTTGCTTTGGGTGAAGAAGGCGGAGTTGTAACTCCCTGTTCCTGGGTCTCCACGACACGACGGCCTTACGACATGGGTAATTCCTCCGAACCTAGTCATGTTTGGCTGGAGTAATAAACACCGGAGGCTCCGTGAGGTCCGTGTTCCACCCGCTCGCCACCGCTACTTCCGGAGGAACCACCCACGAGTGCTAAGCGAGGAGTATTTCTGGATGGTAGCCACGAACAGCAACTCGCATCTCTACTACTCGGTACGTGTAGGGAGATGTTCGAGGTAGTATGACTACGCGGATGCGTAGGTTGCTGAATATAGGGTAGCTGGAACGATTAAAATAGTGCTGGAGAACAGCGAACAGCGGACACCCTTCCGTTGGTATGGTTCAATGGTAAGGATTTCTATTCCTCGTTGATCATTCAGCATGGTGGGAAATCACTTGTCTAAATGTCTGGTTCAGTTCCAACTCCTAGCATTGGGCGGCGTGAATAAGTAACAGTTTGTCAGTCAGGTTGTCTCCTAATACAAGTATTAAATGTGCATCTGAATGCTGAGCCATGAGTGGGGCTGGCGTACGCCTTCGTTCGAGCCAGATCGCCTCAAGTGGTGGTGACAATGGGCCTGTCTCTACCTTAGCCAATCCAAATATGTTGATATCCAGAGACAACATCAAGGACTGACTCGACGTCCTCTTTTGCTGCTAGGATAATACCATTGCGGTACTATGTCGGCGTGCCCAGCCAACGTCTGGCTATAAAACCAAAGTCAAGCAGTTGCCTTCGATGATGCAAACATTGGTTGATATTTGATCCAGCCGGTGCATCTGACTTACAAAACCAAGTGCCGAAGATGAATTGGTAATGCCTCTTCGGTGCAATTTAGTCCGAAGGTGCCAGGCTCAAGCTTTACACTTCTCCATGTTGGCCGTTTCTAATTAACAGCAGACCGGGCAACTAGTCTACTAAAGACTTGGCACCCTTCAGTCTAATGTCGCGCGAAACAAACGTCATTTCTTATGCACCCCGCGTTTTCCCCGCACAACGTGATGGATACCCTCTGCCACTCCCCAGATTATGAGCTTATGTTGGTTGATCCCTGTGTCCCCGACAAGTTTTGGAGTTTAAATTTTGTTGGCGTTTCTCGCAGCCTTTCCTGCTTTTGTTGCTTTTGTTGCTTTTCCAGGACAATATTGAGCATTAAATTCTTTATATCTTGCTAATTCTGCCCTCAACTTTTCGCAACCATGGCCAAAGTCGATTCAGATGCTCACATAGAGCAGTCGGTGGAAAGGTGGGGCAATGGAGTGATGACCAAACGTAAGGATGGGAGGAATTAAATGGATTGATAGCTATGACAGTAGTTCTTTGTATTGATCTTGCACCTTAAGCCTGTCATTGCAACTGTCCCTCCCCCAGTCTTTACGTAACTACATCTTTGAGTAACGCGATGGAGCCTTGCTCTTAGAAGTTACTAGCGGCGGTGTACTGAGCACCCTGGGCCACGCCAACATTGCTGATGGTAACGGTCTTGCCACTGGTGCTTGTGACCCTGACTCTTGTCGTAGCAACGCGGAAGCCGCTGGAGTTCTCAAAGAAGTTGTATGGCTGGCGGTTCGTAGCGCTCCAGGTCTTGCCACTATCGGTGCTGACCTCGAGACTCTTGATGGGCTGGTTGTGGTTGACGACCTGCATAGAGAACCAGTATTGAGAGGTGCCCTCCTTGTTGCGAATGTACAGAGGCTTGGTGATACCGCAGTCAACAAACTTGTACGAGGTTTGGACGATGCCATCAGTTCCTCCAACAGCCTTGAAAGCGTCGGTGAAAAGATCGAGGTGGCCCTCAGCACATTCAGGGCACTGGTCGACAATCTGAACCGAATTAGCATCTTACTTTGCTAGAGTGCTGGATGACTTACCATGGCCTTGATGGTTCCCTTGGGGCCGGTGACCTGGATGCAGGCACCGCACTGGGCAGCATTGTTCCACTTGGCTCCAGAGTAGGCAGTTCCATAGATGCCAGAAGGGAGCGTATAGGATGAGAAGCCACAGTTTCCGCCGGCGAGGTTACCACCATAAAAGGTGGAAGATCCTGTGATGTCTGCTCTAGGGCTCACCAGGGCAGCTTTAGAGTCGGGGTTGGCCCCAGGAAGTCCCAAGACAACCGCAGCGGAGAAAAGTGCAGAGATGAAGAACTTCATTGTAGTGATTGCTTGGAGTGAGAATTGGGAGTAAAATGAATTGATGTGTGAGTGAAACACATTGACCGGGAAGTCGAAGGAGTGGCTATTTATAAGACACAAGTGAGCGAACACATGATGGAGGCATGTAGTAACAGACCTTTCTTACCTGAGAGCGCCCACCTTCCAATCAAGGTCAAGTTCGGCTTCCCAACTGAGCAGAAAGCTTATACTATGGAACAAACGTAAGCTGTTGCTACTCAAGTAAGGCTGATGCGACGTATAGTGGATCGTTTCAATCCGCGGTAGAGCTCAAAACGGGCGGGAGCAGGGATGCTACCGAGTTAGCCGATTATCAATCGTCGGGAAGCCCGGATCTCGGCCCGGTAAGCTGTGGTCTAGACTCTACGGAGAAATAGAGGCCGTCGGTGTCCCGATGGATTGGACGTAAACGGTCAGTTACGAACGTGCGTTGCAGCACTGCCCGTTCAACATCGCCACCCGTCTGATTTTGACTTCCGACCCTGCAGCGAACGGATACGAGCGTAATCAACTCTAGGACGGAAAGCTCATGGTGTTTCGAGTATTACGATGGAGTAAATCCTCGTATTTCTGTCTAAAACGTCTCGTTCCTAGACGCCGACACCTTGCTGGCCAACTCTATGTCATTCCATGTCAAAGCGACTAAGAGAACAGCAGGGTTGACCCCTGCGATATGCACCCGATTGAGCACTGCTCCGTTAACTATCGGCGGACTATGCTTGAAGTATTCATTCCCCGCTCCTTTATACTTTGCACTATTCGTTTCACGGTGTGATTCCGTTGCGGCCACACCGGAAAGCCAATGGCAGGGCCCTATTACGGCACAAGCACCCAGAGTTGGCCGATGCATTCTACTACTTGCCACTGTGTCTAGTAGCTTGCCGAGGCCACAGGGGCTTCGGATATCGTGTTAGCTTTAATTTACCTAGGCATGGGCTCTTAAGGAGTAAGTTAGTCTTATGCCTATTAAGTAATGACGCGTTCGTCACATGCATCTCGACTTCCTAAGCTGTTTTGGTTGAGTTGAGACTGCGCCACTCAAAAGGACACACGGCTAAACTTGACTGAATATCAGTCCGAAAGATTGGAGGCTATCGCGACTGCCACAAAGTCGTTCCGAAAAGAAACAAAGTAGAGCTGTCTTGCCGGGCTACGATAGGAGAGCTGGCAACTAGCAGGATGTGGCTGAGATGCGACGATCAGGAAGATGAACAAACCCAGGCTGAACTATTGAACCGAACTACCAGCGAGAATTCGTTCATGTTGATTCTAAGATAAGAGCCTCGAGAGAGGGCGGTGCTTCAAACACCACTATGCTACCTATGACAACGCCGTTACTACTCCCCTAAAGTCGCAAGGGCCTGGAGCCGGTTATTAACCAGCATCGTCAATTTATCCATGCCGATCCTCTTGCCAACATCCTTGACACTCAGTAGGTGGGCAGTCTTGACGAGGTTCTTGATCTCGCGTCCGTTGAGCTTGAACTCAGCCAGCTCATCGAGTTCCGCCTCACCAATAGCGAACCGGGATCTCCCCGTCTTGACAAAGAAGTTCTCCCAGACTTGTCGTCGTGCTGTGACTGTGAGGTCCGCGTAGTGGAGGAATAGATCGACGCGCGATTGGATGGCGTGGTCGAGACTGCCCATGCGGTTGGTGGCCATAAAACAAATACCTTGGTAGTACTCGAGCTTGGTGAGGAAGACTACACGAGCATGGTGGCTTAGAGTTAGTTTTCTGAACTTTTCTGGGTACTTTGTGCAACTAAGAGGTGACTACAATGGTGTAGACTTGCCTGCTACAAGCTCGTTTTGAGTCATATCGGCGTTCGACCGGGCGTTGAGGAATACATCTGCCTCGTCCAAAAGCAGCATCGCGTTCCAAAGTTTGCAGAGGTCAAGCGCTTGATCAAGGGCGGTCTCTACGTCGCTCGGTTCTTTTCCGAGTCTCGCAGCACTGACATTGTAGAGAGGAACCCGAGCACGCTCAGCAACTGGATGTGAATTAGGCAACCTGATAACTTGAAGTGGTTCAAACAACATACCTGCTTCGGCGGTGTACGTCTTTCCAACACCGGGAGGGCCAAACATAAGGATAATGATGCCGCGGCCTGATCAGGTCAGTCGAGGAAGAGCCCTTGATGTCGGATCTAGAAGGGTTGGATTTAATTGTTACCTTTGTCCTCGACAAAATCATCGAATGTGTCACCGGCCAGAGCCTTGTTCTCCACCAATGCCCAGGAAAGTTCTTTTTCATTTCCAGGGAGGATCAAGTTGTCAAAGGCTTCGTCATTCCAGGGGATATCGGACAGGTTGTCAACGCGGAATTGGGCTATGTGCACATGTTAGTTAAGCGATGTGCAAGACAGACGGTGTACATCATCGGAACATACCCCAGTCCTTATTCTTCAGATCCAATCCAGTCACCCACGGAGTGGCAAGGAGACATTGCGTGTCTGTGAGAGGTTCGAGCATCTCAGACCGCTCGAAGGGTTTAGTAGTTGTCTTTTTGATGTTAATTCCCCACCCTTCTATAGGAGTCGTGCTTGGGGGATCTCTGTGACGTGGTGGTGGACGAGAGCCTGGATGACCTGTGCCAAAAAAACCAGCGTTGGGGACTGGGAATGGCCCCGCATGTTGATTATGTGGTATGTGACGAGGGGGTGGTGGAATCCCTCTGGGACCACGACGCGGGACAATTAAACGAGGGTCGCCTTCATGTCGGGCCCGAGGCCTCTCCATATGACTTCCTCGGTCAGATTCCTCATCGCTATTGTTGAACTCGTCATCGCTGTGGTTGGAATCTTGGCGGGAGAATTTGAGATCCTCAGGCTCCTCATCACTCTCAAGTGGTCGAAGATGGGGCTTTGGCTTGTTCATGGCCTGGTAGTAGGCGTAGGTGTCGATAATGACTCTCCCAGATACCTATAGAGATATTAGTCCATGTCACAATGAAACGTCGAAAAGCAGGTCCAAGTACCGGGCGCTCCTCATCCTTTTCAGGCAAAAGAATCTTGGTTCCCTTGCAAATCCTGAAATGGTAGCCACGCAGCTTCTCGAAGAGACGGCCTCGCTCAATCATGCGTTCTTTCAGCTCCGTGGCCGACGTGTTGAAACTGAGTGGATACACCGGTAGAGAATTGACGTGTTTGTTTCCGTGGAACAGGTGGATGTACACGGTGGTCTTGTCGTATCCGGATCTTTCCCCGTTCCAATTAACGAACTCAAGATGGATAGCCCAACACTGGGCTCCCTCTGGCCTTTCGTACCTGGTGACACGACAGATTGCTTCGACGCCGTAGAAGGTAGCAATGACCAACTCGTTCGGCGGGAAAATCTGCCAAATGTCGTTGAAGACAATCCTGCCAGTCTGCTTGGTGAGCGACAAGGCCTTGACCGAGCCTGCGAGGATGGGACGGAGAAATTTCATGAGCTGCTGGATGGTTTGCTTGGCCTCTTGCTCTTGATCGTCAGCATCGACCAGCTCCAAAAGGCGGTCCCATCGATGAACGAGCGGATTGAAGGGGTATCTGAAGGTCCATTCTTCCAGGTCTGGATCAAAGTCCTGATACTTCTTGAGGGCCGCGCGGACATGGGCTCTCATGGGAGGGCTTTGGATGGTGAAAGACTCGGTGACCCATTTTCCACGTCTGTCGGAGTAGCGATGAATGATGGGATCGCTTACGATGGCGTCGTCGAGGGCCTGCTCCTCGGCGTCGGCATCTTTGAACTTGGACCATCTGTAGCTCTCGTGGCAATGACTGCACGTCCGCCTGTACAACTTCGTCACAACGTCTGCGTCATCGATGGGGCCTGCCTTGGAGCTATCGCTTCCACTTGTGGTGTTGCTCATTGCGAAACCTTCAAGTGATTACAAAGGAAGTGCTGTTCTGGGGGTGGTAGGATATAATCCTAGAAACGGGGTATTGATGATGGGTAATGGATAAGACGAGGCAGAACTGAAGGGGCCACCGGAGGCCTTTTATCTTCTCGTGTTTCCGTGTTTGTGCTACACCAGCTTGAAATGCATAACTAGCCAATCGCTGACAGCAATATCTGGATTGGTTTGTTGCCCGTGTCTGCCTAAAAGCCTCCGCCACGTTGCATATCTGAGCGCGGTGTAACCAACATCACCTCATAATTGGCCCTGCGGAGTGGGTGTTCCGAAGTGTGTCCATCATCATCTGGAGTCTTTTGTGTTACTGCCTTCAGCCACTTTTCGTAAGATGCTTTTGCGTGATGGCCATAGCTCAAATCTCAAAGATCTTGCAGTTAGATAGACCAACTTGAACCAAACCTCTTTTATTCTCTTCTCTCTGCAATGCGCCGTCAGTAAGACGTCGCCGTGAAGTGCTGGGTTTATGGCAACCGTATTGGGGAGGAACTAGTACAATGACGAAGCATGTGATATTAAGAAGACATAGAAAGTTAGGTGCTCTGAATGCGGAAGCCGTTACTTTGCTACTGGAACGAATCAGCGTGTGGAATGTCGAGGTGCACAACCTACCGCTGAAGAGGGTGTTTCGGGCCGGAGATGACCATCCTGTCGACTTCGGCCTTGCTGAAATTTCAAATGCCACGTCTCAACCGTCCCCTTCATCAAAGAATACCGTCCCATCCCCGCCTGATGCGGTCAGTGAACCCCGTGCGTTGCATTACTTCCCGTCTCTCGAATGGAGTTTCTGGGCGTTGGAGCAGGTGGATTTCTTTACCACGACGTTAACGACTGCATTATAGGCCTACAGAAAGGATTTCCAATGATGATTTTGGGTGAATTTAGGGCTAGAGATAAGAATTTCGACATTTCCCTCAGTAAAGTGAGACTAGAGGTTGTGTTATCTGCTGCCCCAGTTGGCGATTTCAGTCTAATATTTCCAAGCGTGAATGTATTAGTGAACAAGGATGACGTCTCGGTGGAAGTGAATCAGAGATAAGGTTCCTGGAAGCATGCTACCTGCGCGTCTATGACAGCCACTGCCAGCTCCTCTGACACTATCTGACACAGCCATTCAGTCCATCCACGCTACCCTTAGTCTTGACACGGCCATCTCAGTGTTTCACGCACCTAACCACTCAGCTTGGCGTTTAATTATAAGACACGAGGCCTCTTGCTTCGCCTGTAGAAGCTTGAGCAGCGGAAGCAAGTAAGAAGACCATCAGACACGGCGGTCCAGACAGCGCATTTCCTCCCCAGGTGGCGGCTATTTTGGTAAAGAGATTATATGAGAGTAAACTACCCGACGAAGCCCGTCTCCATGCTCAAGTGTAGCTGGTGAAAGATGCGTGAAAAGAAGAGAAGGTCATGGCGGAGGCGAAGATAAATGAGCTGTAGGAGTTATGAACGAGAGCAGGTATAGGCGAGCGTATTTATGGGCGAGACGCTGGTGTGAATACCTCGGTTTAGTGCCTTGGCGTTCAGTTTTACTAAATTGTAGCAAGGCATTATGGAAGTACTTGGGTCTAGCTAGTTACAGTACTCGCGAGCTTTTCCACCGTCTGGGGCCTTTTCCGACTCGCTGTTTGAACTTGATCGCTGATGTACCCCTTGTGAGGTTTATACAACACTGCTAGCCACAGCCCTGAACGCATTCAACCCGCCCTTTCGCCAACTGTCACTAAAACGTGTGAATTGTTCCCTAGCTTCGCGATTTGATAGAATATCTCATCGTTCTGTCTGTTCAGCGGAGTATTTTTCGCGGAGTGACCGATATTGACCTCGCCTGATTCTATGAATCCCGCCAGCTAACACTCCACGCTGCACAAATACACAACAAGCAGGGTCACTAGAAGATGACATCTAGCCAATTGGGTATTGGCAGGAAGACGCGATGATACTTCGCAGTTTGTTGTCCGGCAAACGTGACATATATCCTCCTCTCTCGCTCGTCCATCTTCTTACCATTGTTATATGCTCAAACAAGTCCCATTCTCTATCAGAACCATTTACTACACCACAGACAACTCTCTCTCAGTTTAAATCTCTCTGCATACAATTAACTAGAAATAAAAGACTACTTACTAAAAATATCGCAGCGCTGTTCTTTCTTTACCTGCCATTAGGCCTGGAGGGTACTTCCTTCACATCTCTGGGCCACACTTGTGCGAGACGAGTAGTTTGACAACATAATCTCAGTCTTTCTTCCCTCCATTACCCCTCTAGTACCGTTACCACGTCATGTTCCAGTAGATTGGCCTCGGTGAGAGAACTTCCTAGGCAGCCTTCTGGCATGGGATCCATAGTCCCTATAATAGGGGTGTGTGGGCTGGAAGCAACTTCGCCGGAAGTCAAAGGCATCGCCATGGGAGACAACCCACTTGTGCCGCTTTGTGCCGGCACCTGAAGCTCGGCGAGCATATTGTTAGGGCCACTTTCCCCGACTATATGCCGCTGCGCTAACTCATCGACAATTTGATGCTGCTGCGTCTGCGTCTGTTCATTGGGTAGATACCATAGTTCCTGCAACATCGGCTGTTGCAACATCGGCTGTTGCATTGTTGGCTGTTGCATTGTTGGCTGCTGAATTGTCGACTGCTGAATTGTCGATTGCTTAAACATCAACTGCTGAAATGGTGACTGCTGGAACGTCGACTGCTGAAATGGCGACTGTTGAAACGCCAACTGTTGAAATGTCGACTGCTGAAATGGCGACTGCGGCAACATCGGCTGCGGCAACATCGGCTGCTGAATTGTCGGCTGCTGGAACGTCGACTGCTCAAACGTCGACTGCTGAAAAATCGACTGCTGAAATCTGGATGGATGACCAGTAAAAACAACACTTGTGTCGATAGCTGAGGAATTCGAAGCCATAGCCTCGGTTTTCTGGCTGCTGTCCATCCACATCCATCCCAAGTTTTCTTCAAGGCCGCCCATTTTGTTTGCTTCTCCTGTCTGCCACTGCTGACTTGGTGCTTGCAGAACCCCATATGTAAAGGGCTCTCCAACCTCCTCCGGGTTTCCCTGTACGGGGGTCTCCGTCAGTTCATATAGTTGCCTAGGAACAACTGGATCGGGGATAAAAGGCGTCGTAGATGAGACCTGGCAGGAGGAGAAAGTGCAGGAGGCAGCAGTTGAGAATGTAGGCTCTTCGCTGAACGGTGTATCGGACATGTTTGCGGTGTTTGATGCTATGATATGAGTTGCCCCTGCGTCGCTGCTGAGATAACTATTCATGGACTTGTCGGTCGTTTATTGCAGTGTTGGTATCGTCAGTAAGTGGTGTATTGTGTGTTGTGTAAAGCTCGATACAGAATTGAGCACCGACATCGCGCTTTATAGATGTGAGCGACCTTGAAGAAGTGACTGATTGAAGAACAGAAGAATACTGAAACTCGCGGTTTTGTGAGAAAGGTAAAGTGAATACCGTAACACCACTTGAGTTATTCAGTACAGTAAAGATGGGGACCGAACATATATTAGTACTTGTCAATGAAAAAGAGAATATGACAGAATATATAAATGATATTATGTACTCTGAACAGTGATGAGCTTCTTCATTTTTGCTTGGGTAAATACATCACCATGGGCCGTACGATGGACTAAAGTATGAATGGGTGGACGTACCGCTGAACAATGAGTTGAGTGGCATAGCGCACTTAGCAACACTTGAAAGAACAGTATTACTAACATACTCGGAGACGAAACTCAAGCACTCTAAAATCCATTTTCATGTCTAGAGCTAAACTCCTGCTGCTCTAAGCTGAGCTGTTGCTAAGCTTGGGCTGAGTTTGGGGTACTCGAACAATCTTATAGCCTCTACATCAATCATCTTCACTTTCGTCCTCTTTAACACAGCAGGTATCCCAAAGTCGCCTTAGGGTGCCGTACCCATCGCGAATATGCCAGTCAATCCAGGCCCGGTGTCTACCTATATGTAATGGCCACATCATGGACTATTTCCCGCTCCATCTCCCTAGCTGTCTGTGGGTCGGGTTCCCAGTGAGTCTATTCTTCTCACTTGTCTGCACAGGATCCTGAAACCGGCAATCACAGCTTAACTGGACAGAGGTGGGTTGCTATTGGCTCAGGGGTCTTGGGCATGTTTGAGCCGCCGTAGGAGGTAGTGCAAACCACTTCCCCCCAAGGTGAGACAGGAGAGTATTTTCTCGCAAATCCACTGGAAAATGCAGACAATTCCCTCTGGTGACAAGTACAGTACCGACAGACTAAAGTACACTCTATGGGAAGAAGAATTTGAATAGTCATAGAAATCTAAGGGCCCTCCTTGTCCGTATTGTCGCCCTCGTACTGGCTCATGGCGCTGACCCTCCACGACAGTACGTAACAGTCATCCTCGAATTCCTCGTGATAGACCCCCCCGTAGCGCATGTCGTCGCCCTTGCTCGGGCAGTCGAAGCGGTGCAGAGCCGTCTTGCAGTTTTCAGCCAGCCTGACCTTTACATCGGCGCTGGGCTCGCAGTCGTGCCCCTTCATGGCCCACATGACGCTCAGCTCGATGTAGCCGTCGGGATCTTGCTGATAGGTCTTGAAGACGGGGTTGTAGGGCACCACGGGCCCGTCCAGGGTGCGGGAGCCGTCGCAGAAGTCGTCAATGGCGGGCTTGAGTTGGCTTGCGGTGTAGGGATGTTGCTCGTCGTCGCCGACGGGTTGGAGATTCATGTTGCATACACAATCCATTGGTACGTCCTTGAAAAACTCTTCGGTGATCTTGCCGTCCTTTACCGTTGGGACGAAGTTGGAGCCCGGGCAGGTGGTTGCCGTTGGTTCCGACGGTCCTGATGCGGTCCTAGTTGCCGTATCTTCAGTGGTGGTGGCTGCCTGTGTGGTCTCTATCGAGGCCTTGCTGCTGGAGATGATGGAGGTTGAAAAGGTCGAGAACGACGAGGTCAGCGACGAGGTGGGCAGGACACACGCTGGCCCCTCTTCCAACTCGCCATCATCGTCGACATCTCGCTTGAGGTTGGTGTAGGTAAAGTCCCACGTAATAGTCACAGAGTACGTGGCCGTATCCAGCGGGGCGAATCGAGCAGTCCATTTCGCTACGTCGGCTTGCTCGCTCGCACTCAACGTTGACTTCATAGCCTGGAGGTTGGCAAAGTTAGTCCTCATCTGCGTCTTGAGGTCGTTGGCGACGCTCTCGACGATAGGGTTGATGGAGTAGGACGAGGTCCCTGCGAAGAGCTCGTTCATGTAGGTCTGGTAGGCGCGCGAAAAGCTCCATACGTTTTTGGTGACGGCATCGTCGTTCTTGCAATTTATTGCGTTGTTGTCGATGTTGACGCTATCGAGATGTACATGTTAATCTAGCGTTTCAAGCTAGTCAAAGGGGTTACATAGCCAACTTACAATCTCGAATGGATGCGTCGGTTTTGTCGGATCGTAATCTCTTTCACGTCGGCACGATTCCAAACCTCGACGCCGATTTTGAGCTTCTCCAGCATCTGCAACCCACTGTCCATCCACTTGGAGATGAGGCTCCATTGTTTCCCTGGCTGGACTAATCTATTCGGGCCGGCGATGTTAGTGAACTCTTTGGCAAGTGTCCCGGGTGTGGTGATGGTGCCCTATAAGAGATAGATACGTTAGCTCGAGGTGCTGGCCTATAAAGTTCAATATCAGTCTTACCTTGCAGATGGAATTTGCATAGTCATCCATGCCCATGAACTACTTAAAGTCAGTACTTGAAGAGAGAAGTCAGCTCTGATATCTGATACCCACATCGTCCAAATACTTGGTTTCTGATGGAAACGCATCGTACACCTGCTGCAAAAGATTCGGTCCTGGCAACGCAGGATCGTCGTCGGTGTAGTATGCCAGATCAGCACAGTTTATCTGGTCCTGGATACCAGTTGTAACCCCTTGAACAGTTTTGGCCTTGGCGTCGAGGATCTGGGTGAAAAAGTCTCTCAGGAAGCTCTTCTCGTAGACGTGATCCATGGTCTTCTTCTTGCTGGCCGTCAACGTTCTCCTGTTGAAGTTCCTCCAAGACACCTGCTGAAGGGAACGGGCGCACGTGGCCGCGTCCATACGCCCGATGTACCATCGCTTCGTGTCGAAGAAGGGATCGCCGGCCTTGATGCCGGCCCTATCCGCCCTCATCAAGTCACCGCCACTGGGATAGCTGGGGAACTCGACGCCCGTCTTCTGGAGTGTGCAGATTCCGCCGCCTATATCTGTGATTTGTTCAGCCGGCGAGACTCTCTTCCTGAGCCTTGTGTCATCCCCGACCACCTCCACCTCGTCGTTGTCGTTGACGATGAATATCTCGTCCGGGCAGGTCGAGCACGAGCCCCCTTCTTCCGTCGCACTGCACTCTTGGGCGGATGTGGTTGTTGTGATACCCGAGACGCTGCAACCCGTGTGTGTCTTGGTGCACGTCGTGGTGCACTCTGCTTCGTCATCGGCGTCCTCGGTGGGACAAGAGACGAGGCAGTCGCTTGCAGTATTCACGTCGGTACATGTGGTCGAGGCTTCCTCGGACTTGGTTGAGCTTTCTTCTTCATCGCCATCATCGTCATCGTCATTTCCATCCTCATGGCTCTTGGGAGGTGTGTTACAGCTTGGTGTGAAGATTGGAAGGCAGGGGAACGAGAAACCAGGGAACCCGGGGAACTTGAAGAGGGTTCCTACAATGGGAGGAAAGCCGAAGATGACAATACCAAAGCCGTCGCCGCCGCACCCGGGGCAGCCAACGAGGACCGGGACGACTGTGGGCTCGTCAGATCCCTCTGAGGTAGTCGTGATCCAGGTGTTGCTTGTCCACTCATCATTGGAGACGGTCGTAGGCGAGAAGCCCTCGGGAGGCGCCGTCATGGTGGACGTGATTCCATCATCCTCTGACTGGGTGGTGGAAACCGGGCCGGAAGTCACGGTAGCACCTGGCTCCGTAGTTTGAGGGGGGATAGAGTCTGTGGTGGATGACGCTATGGTGGGCTTCTCTGACCTGGACGAGGTAGTTGTTTCACCGGCTTCGTCTGTCTCGCTGGAGCTTGCTGGTGGGTTACTACCAGAAGACGGTGACTCGCTCGTGGTAGAATCACCGCCAATCTCGGTAGTGTCATCACTATTTGCGGTAGAGTCGGCGCTGGTTGTCGTCTTTGTCTCGTTGTCATCGTCAGTTGAAACCGCGGTTGAAATCGCGATTCCAGAGGAGGTGGACCCGTTTGTGTCAGTATTGGGTTCAGTAATCTGTCCACCAGTTGAAGTCTCGTTGTCGACAGGTGAGGTAGCAGTCTGAGTAGAACCAGGTTGGGGGGTATATGTGTTGGTTCCAACTGCCTCGGTATCGATTGATGTGTTGGTTCCAGATACTCCCGACTTGGTCGTATCGGTGTTGCTAGGAGCAGCAGTGCCACCGGTGGCGTCTGTCTCGGTGCCAGTAGCTGTGCCAGTAGCTGTGCCAGTAGCTGTGCCAGTAGCTGTGCCGTCACCAGCGGTGGTCTCTTGAGATCCAGGGATTGTAACAGTATTACCGTTTTCGTCAGTGGTTACAACGCCGGTGTCTTCGGAACTAGAAATTGAAGCAGTATTGCCGTTCTCATGGGTAGTTGTTACAGCGGTAATCCATCCGGAACCAGGAATCGTAACGGTGTTACCAATCTTATCGGTAGTTACTACACCAGCGGTGGTTTCCTCAGAACCAGGAATAATGATAGTATTGCCATTCTCATCCGTAGTTACAACAGCAGTAGTCTCTTGAGATCCAGGGATTGTAACAGTGTTACCGTTTTCGTCCGTGGTCACAACGCCGGTGTCTTCGGAACTAGAAATTGAAGCGGTGTGGCCGTTCTTATGGGTAGTTGTGACAGCGGTAATCCATCCGGAACCAGGAATCGTAATGGTGTTACCAATCTCATCGGTAGTTACGATATCAGCGGTGGTTTCCTCAGAACCAGGAATAGTGACAGTGTTGCCATTCTCATCCGTAGTTATAACAGCGGTAGTCTCTTCGGAACCAGGAATAGTAACAGTGTTGCCGTTGTCATCAGTCGTGATAGCACCAGAGGCAGTAGGCATCGAGGAGCTTGGGGTATTTTCGGAACGCCAAGTAGAGTCGGACGTGCTCCCAGTGAGCCAAGTCGAGGCAGAACCGGACCCAGAAGGCAAATAGACACCAGAGCTGTGACCTGGGACCCCGTACGAGGGGTAAGACTGGGTAGCCTCTGAGCTGGACTCTTCAGCCGTCGAAGGCAGACCAGGAACGGCAAAGCTACCGGTGCCCGTGGCAGAGGTCACTCCCGAGGTTTCATCCTGGCCTGGCAGCTTCGCCGAGCCAGAAGAAGACAGGCCTGAAGATGAAGAATGTGGGCGGCAGGGGCCAGCCAATGCAGCTGTACCGGTGCCGCCGAGCAAAAGAAGGAATGAAATTTTCATGATGGGGGAAGAAATGTTCAAAAACGAAAGACTATGTCACAGAGGCGTCTCGTCTTGAGAACATGAATGTTTGGTGTGGTCTGAGCAAGAGGATCTTCACAACGACGGCTTGACAATGGCTATATCTAATCGCTCGACTTTTTGGTAGACCGGCCCAGTTTGGATCCCCGACAGAGGTGCCAAGGGTGCCTTGACCGTGGAAATGAACCAACATCTCGGTCTGCCCGCAGCGTTGCACTGTATCGGACGCATCGGCTGTCTCGTCCGCAGTGCGAACAAGGCAAAGCCCCAATTATATTCAGTTGCCCACTTGCAGCCCACAGTTGTTGGTTGCAGTCTGGGCCGATGAAATACGGAGCACATACGGTATATTAACCAAGGCTCACTGGGGATGGGGCGAGGTGCATCTCGAGCTGAAGCCCTGCCCATGCAGCAATCCTTTGTGAAACTGACTCCATATAAATAGGGCCAGTCAACGGTCTGTGGGGATGTGTTGGCCCAACCTTCAGCTGTGACACCGAGCTTCTGCAGCTGAACGTACCCCTGCAATCTCGGGCCAACAACACTACTCACTGTAGTTACGTATAAAGCGAAGCCAATGCGCCGCTCGGCTGTGCTGACCGCAGCTGAAACAATCAGACCAACAACATACGCACGTCTTCCACCTCAGCGCTTTTTTTTAACCCTGCATCTCCGTGCCAAGAGCATAGGTGGGGGACTTCTTTTCCTTAATTCATTCCTCGGTTGGCACCCAATTTGCAGGCTGCAGCTGTTGAAGGAATCGCAATTTTTGACCTGGCCAGCGTCTTCTCCTCTTTACCACACATTCCCCTGCGCCTTCATCGGATCCATCATGGCCGAAGTCGGGCAGAGCGTGTGCATGATATGTGGCGTTAGTCTCTCCGAATCCAGTCCCCCCTATAAGCCTCAAGAACAGGACCCCCCAGGCTGGAGTCTGTACAAATGGAGAGAGTCTCACGCGGTCATTACCGGCCCTACCTGGTCATGGGAGGAAAATGGACCCAAGTCAATGACGGTGCCGGATGAGCTTGTCAGCATCTTTCGTGCCTGTATATACAATCGTGGCCAGTCCGTTTCCCCGAGTGGTCTCCCCATCGGAATGCAACTCGAGAATCTCCCCGAGCAGCATGAGAACCACGATCCTGCCGACGGAAAGCGATGGTATCTGCCAATCCACTCAGCCTGTGAGACCATGGCTAGGCGGGCCATGCAAGCACCTCAAGGTCGAATTAGAAGCATTGGCGACTTGTGGATGACGCTTGACCGCCGATGCGTCAAGACTGCCTGGGACGAAACAGTGCTCACACCGTACCTCCCCAAGCTCCCAGATAACCGGCGGGAAGAGCCCATCAAACTAGGACTGCGCCGTTACTACATTCCTAGCAACGCTATTTATGCCGAGTGGCCAGAATCCACCGATCCAGCGGAGCAATGGGCATGTCGCCAACTCCCATCTACTCATTGTTTAGACAGACGCTGACGATGCTACAGTGGTATTGCGACCCATTAAATATTCCAAACTTGACGAGCGCGTTGATGTCGAATCTTGAGCGGCTAGAGGCTCCAGCTGTTGGCTCTGACCAGTTCACCAACCGGTTTAATAACCTGCCCCGCGAGATGGAGGATGCTATCGCTATCCACCTCAGTGAAAACGGCTCCTCCTTGGAATGCACTCATCTCATTCCACAGTCCTTCTGGAAGGAAGCCTTCCTCCAGATTCCATTCCTCTGGGACGTTAAAATGGGCTTCATAGAGGACAAGGAACAAGAGGCTGAGTCGAGAGGTTTCGAGTGGAATTGGGAAAAGCTAACACGGCAAGTGCTGGCCGAAGTTCCCCCAGCTCATGCAAGGGAAGAAAAGGAATACGGGAGTGATAATGACGATGAAGGGGGAGTGGAAGAGGACGATTGGGACGAGGAGGAGCCGACACCGTGGAACTACAGCCAGGTAGGCCTCGTTGTTCCACCTGGCTTTATAAACAGGCGGCGGATTTGGCAAATTTTGGTGGACATGTATCCTAATGATGTAGGCATGGTTCATTCTTCGGACGAGGAGGCTGAAAATAGCTAATTTAATAATAGTCTATTTAGAAGAGTATTTATCACTGTAGCGCCAGCTTCTAACTATAGCCCCGCTCCTAAACTCCACCCTTCGATTAATAGTATATTAATCGCAGGGACTAGCTATCACTAGGACACCAGCTCCTCAACTATCAACAACTATTAGTTATCTGCTCGCTACGTTGCATCACATATTGACCATCACCTAACATAACACTCAACGCTCAATGAGTACACGCCTAACCGTTCTGCTAACAAAGACCCTAGTCTATCCCTTAGGTGACTAATAATCTGCTACCCTATACCTTGTACAGGCTAGCTAGAGACACGACCGTTCCAGGCAGCAACAGAGGCTCTAACACTAACAAAGGCACTGGCACCGGCGCCGACGCCAAGATATAATGACCCGCAGGCCAACTATCAGAGATATATTGCAAAAAGAGCAGCTTGGTACAAGACACAGTCTCATGACAGCCTTAACAGCAGAACAGTGCAGGTCTCAATTATAGCATGAATAAGCTGGGTCTTTTAGCTTTTGCGAATTGCAAGAAATTCCTTGCACTTCCTCTGTGTCGGCAACCGCACAATAGGGGCATCGGCATCATGAGCCAGCCTTGGTTACACCTCCAGGGTAGGCTGATGCTAGCATAGAAACCAAGTCGACGCGAGTGGGAGTATATCCTCTCTGCCCGCGGCTCAAGGACGAAGACCAAGCCAAAGGCGAACGACTACTCCTATGAGTGGGCCATTGACATTAACCAAGAAAAGGAGAGCAAGAGTCGCGTAGGATTGCGACTAGACACCTTGAGCTGCCCTCCTCAATCTCATTGCCATGTGGCGGTCTGCGTATTGAAAGATGCTGTGCTCGGTGCTGCATCAAGCGACACTCTACTTTCCCTTGCATCGATCTATCCAAAACAGTGATTAGTCTTCCTGTGTTGCCGATCCCTGGTTCCGTCAGCCAATCAGTCGCATCAATTCCGGCTTGGACATCCACCGATCGCCGCCTTTCTCGAGTAAATGAAGAAATAGGCTCAGCATCATTGGGAGACCTTTCTACCTCAGCACAGTTGACAATAGCTACAATGCCCATGCAATATTGTTATCACCTGCCCGTCATTAATCACACCTTTACCAATTCGAACTGAGCTCGTGGAGTTCCCCCATGATGAGGTTTCTAGGGGCATCCAATCACGCCAGTCTGATAGTTTGCTGTCTACAGTGAAGTGGAGGCAGCTTGCTCTGTCTCAGCCTTGAAGATGACATCCTAAAAGGGAAGTGACTGCAGTAAGCGCTGCAGGGCGAAAAACATTCTGACAAATAAAACGTGCGAAAAGGCATGTGTCTCAGGAGGTTGCGTCGGTCGTTCTACTCATTTACAGCGCACACCGCAAATTCGTCTCCCAAAAAGACCGCGATCTTTTTCTCCCTTCCAGAGTATCGGTGTTGGGCGGCATATCGCTAACATGTCCCAGGGCCACACGTACCAGGTATATGCAATGCCGCAGGTCCTACACTCCCACTTAAAGCTAATAAACTTCTTAGGAAGCTTTGGCACTCCTTCGTTCTCGCTCGCAAGCCTGGCGTATTAAGCACAATCCATTGTCGACGAAAAAGAACTTTCCGAACAACTTGCAGATGAACGAATGGCTTCTGGCGCTTGGATATAAGGTGAGGTGGACGCCATCCCTGAAGACGATTTCTCATGGGTCCAGGATACCAACCATCTCAATGTCATCCATATCACTGGAACGAAAGGCAAGGGTAGCACAGCTGCCTTCACCGACTCGTTCATACGCGCACACTCTCAGCGTTTGTGCCGGCCGAGTAAAGTTGGGCTGTACACATCGCCACACCTCATCACCGAGCGAGAACGGATTCGGATCAACTTCGAGCCTATTTCGGAAGCGCTCTTTAGTACGGCCTTCTTCGATGTCTGGACCAAGTTACGCGACAAAGCTAATAGCATTGAAGATATGCCTGGGTATCTTCAGCTGTTAGCTCTAGTCTCTGTACACGTTTTCAGCCAAATAAAAGTGGATGTGGCCATATATGAAGTTCACGCAGGTGGGAGGAAGGATGCTACCAACATATTTAACCGGCCTGTTGTATGCGGATTCACAACAATAGACATGGATCATACGAACATCTTAGGAAACACCATCGAGAGCATTGCAGAGCACAAGAGTGGGATCATGAAAAAGGGAAGGCCGGCATTTTCCCTCGCCCAAAAGAAATCTGTCCAGACAGTCCTCAAAACAGCAGCTGAGGACCTTCGTTGCCGCTTGAAATTTATCGATATGCATGCTGAGCTACTAGAAACACAAGAAGGAGTCCCTGAAGTCCAGAGGCTTAATGCATCGCTAGCCATTCGCCTTGCCAACACCTTTCTCGAAGGCGAAAATTTAACTCCAGAGGATATAACAGTTGGCTTCCGAACTTTCAACTGGCCTGGACGGTTTCAAACAATGCAAATAGGATTTAATCACTGGTACTTGGACATAGCACACAATTTGCTCAGTCTCCCACATGCCCTGTCGTGGTTCGAATCAGAAGTCCGGCATCAATCCCTGAAAGGTCGTCGGTTCTTGATATTTGGACAAGAATCTGCTGCACGCAATACGCTGGAGCTGATCGAAGAGATTACCCAATTCTGTCATAAAGCTCATTTGCAGTTTGATGCAGTTATTCTCTCTTCTTACCAGCGCCACAGTATGTGATGGAACGAACCCTCAGTGTCACCGTGGTCTAACCGACATCTAGGTGTCAACACATACGAATCTGACATCGACGAGCACATGCGGTACTGGAGTGCTCTTCAGCCGTACACAATACTTAAACAAGCACCCTCTCCAGAAGAAGCTATCAAGATGGTAAATCAATTGTGCGATCAAAGCCCGCATTCAACTCTGGTGACTGGATCGACATATCTTGTTGGGGACGCACTAGCTTCACTACAAGAGGCTGAGCGTGAGATGGTGGCAGGGGGTGCTTGATTTGTTCAAATTAATTGCTGTCGTTTGTAGCATATCTCCATAGAGAATACGAACATTACGGCCAAACAGTACCAAGGCCTGTGGACTGCTTGTCTGATAGTTATCTTGCTCGAAGTAAGGATATTGGAGTCCGTTCGGGGTTGTGATGGAGCTGCGCCATCCGGACAACATAACCGAAGCATGTGGCGTCGTGATCTCGGAACGGGACAGGTCCCAACGCATTTTAGCATCGCTCACGTTGGAGAGCCATACGGTACGCGGATATACTGTACAGTCTATATCTTCCCGTATTGTCTTGTCTCCGTCAAGTTTCCATCATCTCCCCCCCCCCCCCTCACAATCGACCCCATTTTGCGGGGCGCGGCGATATAGGGGTCTGCAAATGCAAGCTGAGATAGCAGGAATAGTGACGGCTGCTTGCATAAAAGGGCGTCGTAGATCCTGTCTGTTTGGCGTCACTCCCTTACAACTCGTGGTTCACTCTTCTCTTGTCATTTCCGTGGTAAACGTGAAGCCTATCAGTTCTTTAAAATTCATCCCCAAGACATAGTAGAAGCTGGAGGAGGTGGGTAACAT
>JABSTB010000404.1:0-13246 GCA_013756995.1 Neonectria neomacrospora
GCCTCCGCCCCCTCCGTCCCCTCGTCCCTGTCTCCCTCTCACTCACAGTCACATTGTGCGTGCATTCTAATGCGGACGCTGACCAATAATAAGAGAGGAAAGAAAATTACAACGTGTTGGCTGGCAAAACCCGTTGGAGATTTCTGTGAACCTGCATTAACTTGCTACGTGCCTTGTTCTTGGCACGCTAACCACTATGTCCCGAGGTATGGACATGTGTGCGACACGGCGCTCCCTGCGACATGGGCAACAATTACTGCAAGTGCACAGTTCGTCGGCGAACACACGGGGAACAGACACAAGTATCTTGTTGGCCGAGGCAAGGAGCTACTTGCCAAGACGTCAGATGGTACTACGTAGAACTCCCTTTTCTGACTTCATACTCGTACATCTAAAGGAAGCATTTTCTCCCGTGGATGAAACAAAGCCCAGCAGCAAAAGAGGCGCACCAAAAGACGAGGAAATCACATCACCGCACTCATTCCCGTTAGTCGCAGATCTTGCAATCCCTAATTATATCCAATCGCAGTGGGGCCTCTGTGAATCCTCCGAGAAATCAATAGCCATTTATGGTCTAATAAATGTCTTCCGAAGTCCCCCATTGTCAAAGCCTCCTTGTGGCTGTGTTCTCAGCCCTGCGCTGACGGAGATCCTCCGGACTCTAACCCTTGGTGACCCCATCCGAATCCTTCATTCTATGTTCATCGTCACTCCCATGCTCACGCTTCCTCCTTCTTGCCCCATCCTCCACCTCCAGGAGTCTCAATCACTACCCGGTCGCCCTTGGCCACCTCCACAGTCGCCTTGCCCCCAAGGCTGATGATCCTCATTGCTCCCTCGTCATCCCTCTTCATCAACACGTTCTTACCCATGCTGCCGTCCCCGCCGCCGTCTCCGCCGTGAGGCGCACGTGACCGCCTCTCAGTTAGGAGACTCACCTTGATGCCCCCCTCACGGAATTCAATGTCCCGCACGATACCGTCTCCTCCCGATCGCTTCCCGCAGCCCCCGGACCCTTCCCGGATCCCGAAGCGGTGTAACAGGCACGGATATCGCTTCTCAAACACCTCCGGATCCGTGATGCGCGTGTTGGTCATGTGCGTGTGCACGCCGCTCTCGCCCTCCCACATCGGGCCAGCTCCGGAGCCGCCGCCGATCGTCTCGTAGTATCCAAACCCAGGTACGTGGTTGCCCCCGGCATCCTTTCCGCCCTTTCCAAATGTGAGGTTGTTCATGCATCCCTGGCTGTCTGCGCATGCCTGGAATGCCTTGAGGATCACGTCCGTGATGCGCTGCGATGTGAGCACGTTCCCGCCCACCACACTGGCCGACTTAGACGGTGCCAGCAGCGACGAGGGGGGGATGTTGATAGTAATCGGTGACAAGCATCCCTGGTTGAGAGGGACATCGGACTGGATGAGGCATCGTAGAGAGTAGATGATGGCAGAGTGGGTGATAGCCACTGGCGCGTTGGTGTTTCCATAAACCTCTGGCCCAGTACCATCAAAGTCAAAAATAGCAGAGCCATCCTCCGTGATGGATACCGCCAGGGAGATGCGTGATCCATCGTCCATATAGTCGACTGCCTTTAGTGGCGCCCCGGATGATCGCTCGCGCACTGTCTGTAGGAGTTCCCGCACCGACCGTTCCGCTGTTTCTTGGATGGCGTACATGTAAGTTTGCACCGTTTCAAGGCCGTTCTCCTCGATCAGAGCGCGCACAAGATGCACACCCTTGTTGTTAGCCGCAACCTGCGCCTTGAGATCAAAAAGATTATCGGCCAGGCACCGCGTACCCGAGCAGCCAGGATGCTTCGCAGGCTCGACAAGTAGCAACTCGGTGATTCGCTCCTCGTTGAAAACTCCCTGAGTCACGAGCTTCTCCGCCTCGATGGCAGCCCCTTCTTCCGCAAGAGTCTTCGATGAAGGGGGCATAGATCCCGGCAGTAGTCCACCAATGTCCGCGTGGTGACCGCGAGACGCTACGTAGAACACAATATCCCCTCGGTCATCGAAAACTGGAGTGATGACTGTGATGTCGGGCAAGTGGGTGCCACCACATGACGGATGGTTCGAGACGAGGACATCTCCGTCCTGGAGCTGCCCTTTCCACCGGTTATGCTGGTACTTGACAGCAAACTGCATGGACCCCAAGTGGACGGGCACATGCGGCGCGTTGGCGACTAGACCTCCATCAGGGGAGAAAAGAGCGCAAGAGAAGTCAAGGCGCTCTTTGATGTTGGTAGAAACCGCCGTCTTTTGGAGGGTGCGCCCCATTTGCTCTGCGATGGACATGAAGCGGTGTCCGAAGATGGACAGTTGAATGGGTGAAACCTCCTTTTTAGTCTCAACGGCCTTTGTAGGCCGCGCTGCCGCCAAAGTGGCGCCAGCCTCAAGATCTATCACAACGCAACTATCTGTGATGGTTGCGGTGCTGTCAGGGACAACGAGGATGGTGAGAGTCTTGTCGAGGATCAGAGCAGGCCCGGCGATCTGAACACCAGCAGCGAGCTCGCTGAGAATGTACACGGGGGTATCAACTCGGCCAGCCGACGCATCAAAACAAACTTTCGTGGTCTCCTTGCAGGCCGGAGGAGCAACTCGAGTGATCTTTTTGAGCTGCATATATGGGCTCTCACCCTGGTGTGACGCGGCAGAGCCAACACCTCGGACCCGGAAGTCATCGATCAAGAGCTTCTTCCCAGGGGACTTGAAGCCAAACTCGCGCATGTGTCGCTTCTCGAAGAGGGCTTGGAAGTCGCTCTCCTCTCCGTCCTCACCCTCCTTGAGGATCATAAATGAGGTAGCTGAGCCTTCGTATCGGAGGTTTAGATATTTCTCATGGCGAACCTGACTCTCAGGGATACCTTGGCTGATGAGCTGTGCGGTGGCCTCCTTCGCGAGCTTTTCGAGTGTAACTTCTGTCTCCTTCTTAGTCGACTCCTCGTACGCAATGGCACCCGGGCGTTGCGCCTCGTGCACCACGTCCGCCAGTGAGAGGCCATATGCTGAGAGAATTGACGAGAACTTGTGTACGACAACTCGTGAGATGGACAGCGCCTTTGCCAGGGAACAAGCGTGCTGTCCACCTGCTCCTCCAAAACATGCCAGGAGATGATCGGACGTGTCGTAGCCTCGAGCCTCGGTCAGGGCACGAATAGGCCGAGCCATGACTTCATCCGCAACACGCAGAAACCCAAGAGCAACTTCCTCGGTTGATAGCCCTGCCTTTCCATCTGCCAGGTTGTCCGCGTTGATTTTGGCAGTCAACTCCTCAAACTTCTTTGTTGTAATCTCCAGTCCCAACGGCTCATCTTCGTTAGGACCGAAGATCTTGGGGAAATACTCAGGCTTAATACGGCCGAGAAACAGGTTCGCATCAGTGACGGTAAGGGGGCCGCCCTTGCGATAGCAGGCTGGGCCGGGGTGTGCGCCAGCGGACTCAGGGCCGACTACGAAGAGGCCTCCTCTCCAGAAGAGCATAGAGCCGCCGCCTGCAGCGACTCTTGGGGTTTATTAGCAATGTTATATCGAATGATTGGGCAATGGCTTACGTGTTGATATCCAGTTGAGGAGACTGAATCGAGATTCCGGCAGTTGTGGTCTCAAACACATGCTCATAAGTGCCGGAGAATCGGGAGCAGTCGGTCGAGGTGCCTCCCATATCAAAGCCAATGACAGGCTTTCTCTCTTCCTTGTCCCACGAGGTCTCGGCGTATCCGACGACGCCCCCGGCTGGGCCAGACAGAATACTCTTCAAGCCACTAAACTTGCGAAAGTCCACGAGACCACCGTCAGACTGCATGAATTCGCACCGAGACCCGGCTGATCCTAAGCCGCCCGTGAAGTTACTTGAGACGGAGTCAATATACTTCTTGATAGTGGGGGTCAAGTATGCATCGGCTGTTGCAGACATGCCGCGAGGAACGACCTTGATCATAGGCTGCAATGCTGAAGACTCGACGACGGAGAAGCCTATCTTGCGCGCAGCGTCGCCAATGAGGCGTTCGTGGTCAGGGTAGAGGTAGGAATGCAGGAACACGACAGATAACGACCGAATACCCAGGTCCCAGATCTTGTGTAGCTCAGCCTCAACCACATCTAGGTTAGGCTTTCGGAGCACACGGACGACTTCTCCTGTGACACCCAGACACAATTCTGGATCGTTGGAAACATCGATATCTTGAGGGGTCGCGTTCTCCGTGTAAGCCTCGAGAGTGACTCTCTCATCCACCTCAACTGTCACCTCGTGCAGCAAACTCGGCCTCTTGGCGGTCAGGTCGAAGATGTTTGGTCGGGTCTGATTACCAATCTTGAGCAGATCCCGGAAGCCTTTGGTGACGAGAAGAGCAGAACGAGCTCCCTTGCGCTCCAGCAGGGCGTTTGTACCGACGGTGGTGCCCATGCGAATATGCTCGATGCGGCTCAGGTCAAGGGCGGTGCCGCGCGGGTGGGATTCCGCGGTGACCTGCTCGAGGATGCGGCGGATGCCTTCGGTGGGAGCATCTTTGTAGTTGGAGGGATCCTCGGAGAGAAGCTTGAGGATGATGTCAGGGCGGCCTGGAACGGAAGCGTGGACGTCTGTGAAGGTGCCGCCGCGGTCGATGGCGATGCGGATGTTGGTCGCTGCGGAAGCAGAAGGAGTTGAGTTGTCAGCAGTCATCGTGGTCGCCAGAAGTCATCCCTCAGATCTGAGGCAGGTCACTAAATTGATGAGTCCCTTCCGGTCTCCGACAGCTTTGGCGGAAGTTCTTGCATTAAAATATATGCCTTCACTCCAGACTGATGGATTTATCCTGTGGGCCGGCGCCGCTATTTCGATGAGCCGAATAAAAGCGTGGGGATTTGTTACGTGATGGGTGATGACGGATTCCCCGCAATCGTGAATCGCTGCAAAGAGTTGACATGGCGCCTTTGAGAGGAGCACCACCAAACTCCACCCGGCCACCGACAGCGGAGGCTCCAAGTCCGCCTTTGGACAACACCGACTTTAGCTAGTCGTGACATTGTGGAGAAGAGGAGTCGTAGACGACTAGAGATGGAGCGCGCTGGGGGGCGGAGGCGGATGTCCGGCTGACGGATCGTCCAGAGATAGTGATACAACGTAGGTAGGCAAGGCAACTCAGACTTTCATAGGACACTGGCCGTGAAAGACATGCAAGTTGAGTCGAGGCGCAAGAGTAGATCTCGGACTTGCAGCTCCTTGAGGTTGAACTGAGACAATGCCGTTCCTCAATCGCGCAGCATTGGGGTTTCGTTTAAATCCACCGTGATTCTGGGAATAGCATCAACACAACTGAGCCAAGTCGTTGGTGTTCTACAGCCACAGTGTCAACTAAACCGCTATATATCCTCTATGCGTCCACCGCGCCTCTGTTTGTATCGCTGATTTATTGTCAGTCTCGCGGGGCTATCAGTGCCTGGGCCTTGTGGCATCTTCAACCTCAGTGTCACCCAAGCCGCAATTTCTCCACGTAACTCAAGTTTCTTTCTCTTGAGAGCTCAACTCCACTGACCTCTCTTCTTCCACCTCCCGACTTGGCATGTAATGGCCACGATGGCAGTACCGTGGAGGCACCAGTGCTCACAGACCACAGTGCTCGTCACGGCAGAAGACGCCCGATCCGCAGCACGACACAATCTCCATACCACCTCGACTTCGGGACTGGCACCGGGCCATCTCCAGGCGAACCTCATCATACTCCCGTCCCGCTATGCAGCCGACTTCCGGACCCTCTGCGCCCGGAACCCCGTTCCCTGCCCGTTGATTGCAGAGTCGGTGGCTGTAGGGCGGTACGATTCCGTCAAGTCTTGGATTCGAGGCCTTGGAGGCAACGACATTTTGGCCGACGGGTGCGATATAAGGACCGATTCGCCACGGTATATGGTGTACAAGGACTCGCGTCTAGAAAAGGCGTCCTGCAGGGATATCACAGCCGAGTGGACCGAGGATCACGTTGCCTTTCTCATCGGCTGCTCGTACAGCTTTGAGGCCGAGCTGACGGGGGCCGGGTTGCCGCCTCGCCATACGGTGTTAAATAGAAACGTCCCGATGTACAGAACGACAGTGCCCCTATGCCCTTCCGGCGTCTTCCAGGGAGGGACCTATGTGGTATCGATGCGGCCATATCGGAAAGAAGACGTCGAGCTGGTGAGGCGCATTACGCGAAAGTACGGCAACACGCACGGGGAACCCATCTGCTGGGGCTGGGAATCTCTGGGAACTCTGGGGATCAAGGACATCGATGATCCCGAGTGGGGAGACGCTCCGCTTACACTCGACGGGCGACGGCTTGGCGGTTTGCGCAGCGAGGACGCAGAAGAAGTCCCAGTCTTCTGGGGCTGTGGCGTCACTCCACAAGAGGCGGTGATGAGGGCCGGTTTGACAGGGATTGTGATGGCGCATGCGCCCGGGCATATGCTGGTATTGGATGCAGTGGACAAAGACATTGTCGAGGCGTGATACAAGAACGAGAAGGTGGTGGCTTTGGGGTGGCTTTGGGGTGGCTTTGAAGTGACTCTGGGATGGGCTGAGGTTGTTGCGACCAGACAGGCGTGCTCCGATTACCGAGCCCAGATTAGCGACGACCAGGATCAGGATCAGGATATTTTGCCCTCAGGCATAGAGGGGTTGATGGCGGTAATTGATGAGGAGATAGCCATTGTTGGACACTGCGGGCTTCCGATACTCGGTACAATGTTATCTGTCTCCAAGTTACAAATGCCTTGTTGCGAAATGTAAAGCGTGAGCAGGGGATATTGTTGGGCGGTGGATAGTGGATGAGGCGGTTGACGGAGTAGAATTCCTTAGTTGGCGATGTCAAGTGACGCCTCCCAAACGGGATAATTTAGCGCAAGTCGTCGCAACAGTCTACCATTCCCGCAACCTACGGTCTACCTTAGTACCCAACATCAACCACGACGCCGCTCCTCCGCCTCGGTTAATCCGCTTTGCCGGCCTAGTGTCTAGCCATTGCTGAAACCCCGTTCGAACTGCAGCTCGGTGAGTTGCTCAAGTGGAGGCATCATGGAGGACACGCAGACGCCCATGGGCGAGTCCATCAAGATATCGTGAGTTTCCCCCAGCGTAAACCCCTCTCGTATCATGATTCCCTCCCACCGCCTTCCGGACCGGAGGCTGACAGAGCACTCAGATGTGAACGATGTCGTCGCCGCAAGGTTTGCTGAATTCCCTATCGTATTGTTAGCGAGGTTCAGGGTTGATCGGGCGGTGTAGATCAAATGCGATCGCAAGCGGCCTTGTTCGCGGTGTGTCAAGGCTGGAACAGAGTGTATCCTCAGCGGAAGTGGTGAGAAGCAACGGTGAGGGCACCTAGCCTCCCCCCCAACACCTTGAAGCACATATGCTCATCATACTCCACAAAGTCCTATATCCAAAGGCTATGTGCAAGCCCTCGAGGGGCAGGTCGCATCACTCGAGCTGCTCATCCGCAAACTCGCTGTCGCCGACAGCACTGAGCGTGATCACATCCTCTCTGAGCTAGCCCTCTCACCTCCGGCCTCAGCGGACCTCTCATCTTCCATGCCTGCTTTGGAGCAAAAGGCGAATGCAGACCCCAAGGTCGTCGCGGCCCAGGTGCGCTCCGGTCAGCTGAGGCGCCCGCGGTCAAGCAATGCAACCCAGTTCTTCGGCGGCACCAGCGCATTCCACATCCACCTCTCACACGAGGCATCCATGTCCCCCAGCGACGGCACTTCCCCGTTGGAACTCAGCACCGGGCCGCCCTTTACGAGCTCGGGGTTCTCCGAGAACAACAGTGTGGTGAGCTCCAGCGACCACAGCTTCCTATATGCGCCGCACGATGAGACGTCGCAGGCGTGCATGGCGGCCTACTTCAAATACCAGTATCACTTTCACATGCTCGTGTACAGGGAGTACTTCTTGCGCGACTACGACGTAGGCTCGGGGAAATACTACTCAGATGCGCTGCTCTTCTCCATCTGCGCCCTAGGCGCCATGCAGCTCGACGACTCCCGAAACATCTCCGACATCTTCGCCAACCAGGCGCAAACGCTCATCTACTCCATGTTGGATAGCCCAGATCTCACGACCCTGCAGGCCCTGGCTCTCCTTGGATATCGCGAGATCGGCGTTGGGCATACGTCCAAAGGCTGGCTCTTCTGCGGCATGGCTTTCCGCCTGGCACACGAAATGGGCCTTCATCTAGATCCGAACAACTGGGATGCGTCGGTGGAGTCTACCAATCGCGCAACGGAATTGTCGGTCCGCGACACGGAGATCTTGAGGCGTGTCTACTGGGCCATCTTCATCGCCGACAAGCAGCTAAGCCTGTATTTTGGACGGCCTCCTGCCCTGCATCCCAGCGAGTCCGACGTCCGCAACACCATTAGACTGCAGTATCCGCCAGACTGGGAGGGGCTGCTCGACACCTACATCTGCAAGGGCGCCTCGGCAACGGAGTTTGAGGATGGCGTCGCCCTCGTGGGGTCCTTCATCTACCAGGCTGAACTGTGCAAGATAGTCCACGTCATGATCACTGAGTTGTTTGAAAACCGCCGAGGCAACGTGGACGACACGGTGGCGGCTGCGAGATCGAGGCAAATACACGTCTCCATGACCAAGTGGCTATCCAGCCTCCCCGGAACTCTTCATTGGAACCAGTGGACGGTAGGCGTTGTGCAGCCTGCGGTGCTCCGTATGCAGTGAGTTTTGCTTCCCGGCAGTTGGCCTGCGTGTTTGCTAACCTACTGAAGCATGCTTTTTCACACCGTCATGATCATCCTTCACAGGCCACCATCCCACATGTTTGAGAAGCCAGGAATCGCCGAGAGTGAAGACGTGGAGATATGTTACGAGTCGCTCCAGGCCATCTTGCGGCTGATGCGAACCTACTCGCGCCACTATCGCTACCGGTCTCTATCGCTCGACTTTGTACAGACGCTGTCCACGGCCGCAGGCACCGTCATGATGAAGCGGTTCTTCCAGTGCGCGTCGTGGGACGACTCGGATATTGCACGCTCCCTATCGACGATCCTCGACGCGATGGAGGAGGTGCAGCACACGTGGCCGTGCGTGGGCGAGCTCAAAGACTACATCATGAGGGCGCGCAACGCACAAACAGTAATACCGCCCGAGGACCCTCTCAACGTACCAGACTTGATGAACGGCCTCGAACTCAACCACAACGTCACGGCGGAACTAATGGCTCAATGGGGCGATGAGCTGGGGACGCTGGTGACGGATGAGTTTCTGAGCATGCAGCTTCAAGGTACCGAGCAGGGTATTCACGCGCAATTTGATTTCAACCAGCCTCCAGCTTTGGGTCCATGATGGATTTTGGGGAAGTAGACAGCAACGGCAATGTATATAGGGGTTTTGGGGGGGTTGTATTCGTCCAGATTTGTAGATGATAGTTACTTAGATAAGGGGTTCTGGTATGAGACTTGTGAAGATGGACTCTAAGGTGGGCTACCTCCACCAACCGTGACGTCTTATGACAGGACATTAGCCGCACCAGTACCCACCAGTAGGATCCTCTTCCATTTTAGTAAAGAAACCATGCAAATACCTCGGCCAATTGGTGGCTTGTAGCTACTAATTTCAGTAGTAAACTTTCCTCTTTCCCCAGACACATGGCTAACACATGGGCTCGGACCCGACCGACTCCGGCCTGCTTCCCGGGGATTGTCCCGAGGCTCGATTCCCAACTAACCGCCAACCCCGGTCACCACCAAAACCTCCCGTCTTCACCATTGCCATCGCCAAACTTGCACGACGACCACGAGAAACGATCCACCCTATTCGTCAACAGTATCACATAGCTTAGGCCATCAGGTCTCGGAAGTGACTGCGGTCGCCCTCCACCCATAGGCCGAGTGCCTCGATCTCCACGACCTTCCTCTCCTCCTCCCCCGAATCAAACCGAACGCTCTTCCAAAATGGCCTCCTCCTCCTCCTCCCCGTACCCCTTCGCCACGGCCCCCGACGTCATCCGCGCACATCAAAAGGACAGCTACTTCACGGGCCGCCTCACCCAGGAGCTCAGCGACCTCTTCCGGCGGCTGCGCGGCGCGCGCGCAACCCACGCGCGCGCACCGGAGCTTCGCACCGCCGCCACCCTCCTCTACTACGTCCTCACCACGCTGCCTGGCAACCGCACCCTCGGCGAGGAGTACTGCGACCTCGTCCAGGTCGACGCCAGTGACGCCGGCCGCCTTCCCGCCGTCGACCGCCGCGCCGCCTACGTCGCCGCCTCCGTCCTCCTCCCCTACATCATGGGCCGCCTGCTCCCCGCCCTGCGCGCCCGTCTGCGCCGCCTGCTCGATCGCCGCCTCGAGACCCTCCGCCGCCAGGACAAGGCCGGCTCGCGCGAGGCCCGAGTGTGGGACTACGTCTCCCGGCACATGACGGCGCTGACTTCGGCCGCGCCGTTCCAGGCCGTCGTCCTCGCCCTCTTCTACTTCAGCGGCACCTACTACGAGCTGGCCAAGCGACTCCTCTCCTTCCGCTACGTCTTCACACGCACCGTCCCCGACTCCCCCGACCGCGCCGGCTACGAGCTGCTGGGCGTCCTGCTCGTCGTCCAATTGGGCGTCCAGGGCTACTCGCACATCCGCTCCAACCTCGCCGACGCCATGGCCCCTCGCGAACGCGCCTCCTTCCTCGCCGGCGACGTCTCGCTCGACCACGACGGCTCTTATAATAACAACAACGACCTGCTTCTATCAGGCGGTCATGGGGCTGGGGCGCGCATCAATGTCGCTGCTTCCACACACACGCCCGCCGCGACGACGCCCCGGTTTGAGCTAACCGACGACAAGGTCATGGGCTTCATCAAAGGCAGCCAGCAGAGAAAATGTACGCTATGTCTCGACGAAATGAAGGACCCCGCAGCGACACAATGCGGCCACGTCTTCTGCTGGGAATGCATAGGCGACTGGGTCAGAGAGAAGCCCGAATGCCCCTTGTGCCGACGCGAGGCCATGGCACAGCATATTCTGCCCTTGCGTGTCATGTAGTCACTTGCATAGGTAGGAACTTGTCAATAATGAAATGAGACGGAATGAACAATATCAAATGAACAATATCGAAATGGTGCCATGAGGACTTCGCGTGCTGATTAGAACAACCGTCGACCCAAACCTAGGAATCTCCCGTGGTATCCGTACCTCACCCATCCGTACATAAAGCCCCCATCCGTCCCTAGTCCCCAAGCATAGTCTCGACATAAAATAAAAGTGACAATCATCCGGGGTTTAAACAACACGAAGGATCCGTCCTTCCATCATGCAAAAACCCAAGCCAAACCCCCCCTTCCCTTATGTGTACACATACCACATTATCTGCGCAGGCTTTCCAGAGGAAACCAACCTCGCATCCGCCGGCGCAAGCCACAGGCCGGCCAGCCCCATCTATCCAATCCGTCCCGAACAAACTTGTACACACAGAATGAAAAGCATGTCCGTCAAGGTATCGTGAAATGTTGCTCCCAAAGCATCGGCCACCTCAAAAACTCCAATGTCCCTTTTAATGATATCCGTTCCGTTGTCTCCATGGGTTGCCCGCTGTTGTTTTCTTCCTCGGTGTGGTCAGGCGCACTTGTCTACACCGAGAACAAGACAATTTCACCCCGGTCGTTCTCGCGCAGTCGCAGCGATCGCCAGAGTTCCTTCTCTTCCACGCCCTTGGCCAGGTCGCTGCCCTTGGCCTGGCGCTCTCGGTGGAATCGCTTCAAAACTTTGTTCATGCTGCACCCACGCTCACTCTCGGGTCCCTTGTTGACAAAGCTGAGGAACATGTCGGCACGAGGCTTGAAGAGAATGACCTGACTTTCACCCGTCTCACCCTTTCCATCCTTGGAGTGGGGTCGGTACTCGATAAGCTGCGGCGCCTTCTCCTTGTGGGAATGCTTCTTCGATGACGACTTGGACTTCTTGGTCTTGCTGCTCTTGGTCTTGACTTTGGTCTTGGTCTTAGATCCCGCAATCATACCAAAGATGCTGTTGGTGACTTGGCCGTGCTTCGCATGCTTGGAGTGCTTCGTGTGCTTCGTCTTCTTCAATGGGCTTGCTGGAGAGACTTCGGGGACGTCGCCTCCAGAGTAGTCGGGAGAGGGAGGGAAGATGGGGCGCATCATGCGGTTAAGGCCGCCAGTAAGGCCAGTGTGCAGGGGCGGGGGCGCGTCGATCATCTCCTGGTCAGTGGGAACATCCACATGTAATCGTTTGCGCTTCTTGTCCTTCTTCTCACTGCCCTCTCGGCTCTTGCGTCGCTCATGCTTCGGGGCCGGGGTAACAAATGGTCCCTTCTTATATGCCAGAAGTGCATCATCATCGGCCATATAAGCTGAAGGGTCGAAGAACTCATCCTCCTCCTCCTTGGGGGGTTCGTATCGCACCAGAGAGGTGCTTTGCTCGGCGTCAGGTAGCTCCTGGTCGCTCACGATGTTCATGTTGGACGCATTGGGTGTCTGGCCGCTCGCAACCAAGAACTCAAAGACATCTACGTGATCGTCGTGGGCAGCGGAAGGAGGGGTGGGCGCCTCTGGCGGGGGCTCAGAGGGGGACTTCTCGTCTTCGGTCTGGCCTTCGTACTCGGCCCAGTCGTACTCGCGGTCCTCGCCGCAATCTTCGACGTAAGCGTTGTGAGCCATGTTGTTATTGTTGGCGTTCTGGTACTGGTTGTAGTTCTGATTGTTGTTCTGGTTGTTGTTCTGGTTGTTCTGCTTCTTGGATTTATCCTTATATAAAGCACCCTGGTACTTTTGGTCCTCGGTCATACAGCTCTGGATGATGTCAGAAGAGGAGTCGGGGAGTTAAGTAATGGGAAGCGATGAGATGATTCGCCTCCCGGATGTTACATACGGTATGGAATCGATACTGGACGCCGGGGAAGTGGACCATGCAATCGATGCAAGTAAAGGTGGCGCCACGACAACGGTTTCGATGAGGATCGAGCTTCTTCTTGGTCAAGACGTCACCACAGGTCTGTAGGAGGACAAGTTAGAGACGACGAAGGGACGTAGTGAGATGCAAGACGATGGAGACTGGATTGACTGGTCCGATGCGGCGGGGTGGTGTGCCAGGATATTTGAATGAGAAGGCAATGGGAGGCAGGAGTCCGGAAAGGAGCATAAGTGGGCCAAGCGATCGGCACAATGAGAAGGGGTATCCCTTGAAGGAGGCTGTTCGCAACAAGATGGTGTGGTGGTTTGGGTGGGTGATGTCAAGCGCGGACGATGTCTGGAGACGACTGGGGGGTGGGT